>JAHWFP010072160.1:101595-174595 GCA_023313725.1 Lithobius niger | reverse complement strand
AATTCTCACCAAATCCAAAAATCCAAACTTCAAAAAAATGCTGCGTTACCTACAGGAGCTCATGTCACTTAAAGCCAAATATAAGCCAAGACTGATTTATACCTCATCAAGCACGACGACCACTAGCGATCGGCCTCGTTTGGGAGCGAATAGCATCACGCTGAAAAGTGGATCATTGCTTGCAGTTTAGTACTGGTCATAAATCTGGAATGTCAAGTTACACTGCCAGGACATTTTTTTTGGAAAATCTTGGATAAGTAAGTTTTTTTGGTGTTTTCTGACCTTACCCATCCAGTATATTAACATGTCTTGCATTGTTTTCAGCGTTCACCTGCTTATTGAAGTGCAAGGCAAGCTAATAGATTTTGACACTTGGATAGTGGTACATAAAGAATTCTAGTTAAATTCTAACTACTCCCGTGACCAAATAAAATGCAAAGATTCGGTTTTTTAGCTCAGCTCAAAAACAGTCGCTATAGCACAGCTAGAGGACTACGCAGCGAGTATCGCATATTAGGCACCGGCAGCAGTGATTGACACGTCGGTCCTATTAGTCTCAAGGGCACAACTTGTTAGGCTGAACCCTTAACACCAATGGAAGATGTATTTATACGATCCTAAATTCCCGGCTAGGAATTATGCAATAGTAATGGGCCTGGCGCAAGAAACGAGCCAAGTGGTTAAGCAATTGGCTACTTCTTCCGGTTAGGAACAGGCTCTTGGCTTTCAGCTGGGGTACAGCTGTTGGCCGTGAGCCTGGATTATTACTTGCACCATGGGTAGATAGGTCTACCCATGCTTGCACGCAATAGTAAGAGGAGCTAGGAAGTGTAGGCTTCCTAGGAGGCCCTTGTATTTCATGTACCAGCCTGTTATCTCCCCTCACCCAAGTTTTTGTTTAGAAGACAGAAGACCAACCTAAGATACAATCACCTACTGTGCAATAGGATTGAAAAGTAAGATTTAGGACATTTATTCAAGATTTTTGTCTTAAAACTACGTCAAGAGTTTCACCAGCTCTCGGCCTTCAGCTGGGGTCCAGCTGTTGGCCATTACCTGCAATAGCATTGGGAGCTAGAAAGTGTCGGCTTTCTAGTAGGCCCTTGTATTTCATGTAACAGCCGGTTACATCTCCCCTCCCCTAAGTTTTCATATAGGAGACAGACCAACCTAAGATACAATCATCTACTGTGCACAAGGATTGAAAAGTCAGAATTAAAACATACATTCTCAATTTTTGTTTTAAACTATAACAAGAATTTCATGATTAATTTTGATTTCAGTGGAGAGCCAGGAAAAAATGATTACAATTACTTATTTGCAATAAACTCGTTTACACATCTTCAGCTGCCAACAGCGACCACACAAAAAATCACTAAAGTTCGTCGTCCACTATTTTACCATGATTCATTTGGAAGAGTGCACATCGTAGCAAGAGAAAATTGATATGTGTAGGAATGACATAGCTTCCTTTGTGCATTTACCCGAAATTAGTCCGCATATTTGTAAGTCACGTATTTTTAACAGATACTTTTACATACATACTTTTATGTAAAAAGTCCGTAACGTTGTCGCTCATTACTGTGGAACACTGCATTAAATTTATTTCCAACAGAGTGGAAATTCTCCATATTTCGCTTACTTCCACACTCCAGATAGTTCCATATCTAGCTAATTTTCGACTGCAGCCTGTCAGCCTGCAGAGACTGAAGAAGCCGCAGGCTGCAGTCGAAAATTAGCTAGATAAGGAACTATCTGGAGTATGGAAGTAAGCGAAATATGGAGAATTTCCACTCTGTTGGAAATAAATTTAATACTTTTATGTGTTAAACCATAAAAGTTCACCATGGAAACAAATCCATATTTATATTACTAATCCATATCAAGCCTGACCAGAAAATTACCAGCTCTGGAAAAAAAATTTAGATCTGATAGTTACTAGATATTACCAGGTATGGCTATATTTACTCACTCCAATATGGATTTTCCGTAAGGAAGGTCATTTTAACACCATTCCCTTACATATGTAGTAATAAAAATTCAAAGATTCCAGAACCTTACTAATAGGGGGGGGGGGGGGATGGTTGCCTCATTCATCCTTTCTCCATGGATATACTGTTATACTCTTCAACTCCATGTTCGCTTTAACATGAAACTAACAAGGGAAACAAGTCTAACATAAGTCGTATCTGCATAATTAAAACAATAACCTGTCCGTCTGTGCACAAGTCTGAAATGTGACCAGCGAGATGAGCGACTGGTTGGCTGTGCACATGTTTCAGATATCATTGTACACTGCTTTCGTTAAAGGTTTTTTTTACGAGCAGAACTGTGCCAGGTCCCTGGTTTCTATTAATATTTTTTCCCTTCCAGGCAAGCTTAGCAAAATCAACAACAAAAAAAGGGGTAAGTTGATGTGTTGGTACAAATCGTGGTGCTTAATAGTCAGTTAGCCCAATTGTCACCATTAAGTGCAATAATTTAGAGAAACACCCCTTTTAGCAATCATGTTCCCCTTTCTGTGGTGTGGGTGTCTAGCGACAATGTAGCTAGTAATAGTCGTGAATGTACTGCTCATTAAGTTTCCTTAATGGATTGTTCCGTGTTTTTTTTTAATTTTCATTTCCACAGTGCATTTGAAACGCTTGGACAAGTCACGCCCTCAGCTCTTCGCTACCGCTGCAGTGACCGCCTGAAAACCCTAGCCGAACCTCGCAAGCGTCCAAAGGATATTTGGTCATACTATGCTAGTTGTTATAATATGAACCTGCCTGCTAATAACCGCCATTACGACCCCGCTCATGATCAACGTCTGGCGAGACCACTCAAGAGAAACTGTTATGAACCACCATTTGACTATGAAGGTTATGTAAGTATTATCAAGATTACACATCTCAGAAAGTAGTATATTTTGTTAAATGTATCGGATAGTCCGCATTGTGAATACCTAATACCTTGATAATACACAATACACCTACTACTGAGAAAGAAAAGAGAAATCTGCCCCGATTCATTTTCGAACCAAATCTTCCAACTTGCGCTACTAGGGTGGATCTTCGTAGCTTCGTGCTCCAAGCACTTTTTTTTCAGCCCTTCTCAGTGTCGGCCGTTGCTTGGCAGCTACAAGCGTCTAGCTCATAAAAGGAAGCCCCCGAAACCTAACAAATGTTGGTCACCACTCAACAAATGGCGACAGAAATTCGTCATTTGTCGATTTAATTTTTGCCCTACTCGTCAAAATAGCGATTAAGGGGGAAAAAAGTATGTTCAAATTGTCACAGCTTAGGAACCGCACTAGCTAGAAAGAAACGGTTTGTGGCACAGTACCAAAATTGCAAGACCTATGCAATAAACTGTTCCTTGCTAGCACCAGGATCTCGATATAATAAGTCTGAAAGCAAACTAGCACCACAGATTGTTGAGGCACGTGTTGGTGGCAAGTGTGTGCTTAAAAATGGCAAGTCAGTTTAATTGCTACTAGCCGGATGGTGAGAGCCACCCAATTGACATTTGTTGAGGTTAAATGTCCTGGGTTAGAGTCCCAGTTAGGAAGACTAATTTTCCTGGTAGTGCATAAAAATGGGTTTGTACATTTCAAAATCTAGGACTTCCCAAGATTCTGGATTTTTTTTAAATTCCAATCAAATTAAAGAGCTCAGTAGCAATGAAAGATTCTTAATATATATAGTACTTTTCAAGAACTTTTAAAAATACATTTTTAAGTAGTGCAATGTTTAGTATTGAGTACTGATAAATCGTTTAAACGTGGAAGTAAGTTTCCTTTTCTGACCATTTAAAGAAAACATGGAAAATATTTCATTAGTCTTAAATGCAGTTTTTCCAAAGCTTTACATTCTATGTTGTTTTCAACGACTTTCCCTAGCTTTCAAGGAACCGAACAAACCGCGATAATACATAGGACGTTATTAATGTCCAGACAGTCGAGTGTCTGTTACCTTTTGACTTAAGTATTTTTTGAGCAATATTTGGAAGCAACGTATGGATAAGAGAATTGCATTTTCGTACTGGCATCAGCAAGAGTGCCCCTACCCAGGGGCTATTGGGGCTCAAGCCGCCCCTCCCAAAGACTGGTTGCCCTTTTTACGCATAAAAAATGTTGGGAATAAACTGCTGCGAGCAAAAAATGCTGAAAATGTCGGCTTCCCTTTCCAACATGTCAAGGGATGAAGTGGAGAGTTCTCCGCAGTGAATTTGTCAGGTGATCTCGTGTCGTTGATAGACCTTTTTGCCCTTTGGATTGATCATTTTGCCCTTTCTGAGTTTTTGAGTCCACCCCTTCTTGCCATCTAAAAATTGTCTTTTGTCTTATCTAAAAGTGTTATCGGCTTGCATACATAATAGCATTACTTGTTTGCAGTTGTGAAGCACAGTGGTATATGGTTGAATAATTACGTTAACGGCCATTCCCTGCACTTGTCGAGAGTCTCAATTGTAAGCTTGACACGAAGAAATGTAATAGACAGCGTGAATAACTAACCCATGTTGGTTATCAGGATCTCCTGTCGTAGTGTAGGCCTCCGATAGCTTACTGCAAATCCAAAGATCCACAGTTCAAAACGCACAACCAAAATTGTTCAAGTTTCCACAAAAACTTGTGAATTTTCGACAATAGGCTACTTGTACTAGTTGTTTCCTCAGGAGACAGTCGAAGAGACTTGCACCATATTGTCCACACTCCACTTAGCTACTCCAACGAACTTTATTGCTGTAAACATTTGAATTCCACTCCCAACCACAGCTGGCCTCGAGTTAGGTCTCAGTGCCACTTGTGTTGCTCACAACAAGATCTTGACATTCTTGTTCGTGATTCTTCTCTCAGTTGGTGTTGGAAAAGGAAGAAAATTCTGTCATCTTGCCTCGAGTTTTTCTGTCAAACCAGGTGTTATCATTTTCCAAATTTGTTTGTAGGCCGGCTCTTGTACATTCATAAGCTTGATTGACTGTTCATGGCAGATTGCCAATGACTCTTGAATGTGCAAGAGCCGCCTGCGCACACATTTGGGAAATGATAACACCTGGTTTGACAGAAAATCTTGAGGAAAGATGACAGAATTTTCGTTTTCCAACACCAACTGAGAGGAGAATCGCAAACAAGAATGTCAAGATCTTGACGTGAGCAACACAAGCAGCACTGAGACCTGACTCAATGCCAGCTGTGGTTGGGAGTGGAATTCAAATGTATACAGCAAGAAAGTTCGTTGGCGTGCTGGAGTGTGGACAACATGGTGCAAGTCTCTTAGACTAGACTGTCGCCTAACCTTAGATTAGACTGTCGCTTGAGGAAACTACTGTCGCCTGAGGATGCCAACCAGTACAAGCGTTGTCGAAAATTGGGAAGTTTTAGTGGAAGCTTGAACAATTTTGGTTGTGCCTTTTGAACTGCGGATCTTGAAGATTTGCAGTGATACGCAAGTAAAACAGCTGAAAAACTTTGGTGTTTCAATTCTAACGAAAGTTTGCCTCTTACGATGTCGGTGTATTAAGTTATATTTCAGAAAATAGTTCATTCAGATAACTGACATGCTTGGCTATTCCAGGTTTTATATCATCACTATTCCTTATATGAATACAGCCAACATTGACAGATTTGTTGTTTTTCTAGTGCTGACTTGGAACCTGCATATTGTTGCGGCAACCTACACATTTGTTAAGGAATACGCCAGGCTTTCCTGCCCAGACTAAATTTTTGTGGAGATCAACTTACAAACGAACAAAGCTCTAAGTGTAACCCTGAAGACTAGTGGTGCAGTAACATGTGGACTTAAATCTTGAATATACAGCCAATTATATCCCATCGAAAACAAGTTCAGGTTTCTTTCTTCGCTTAAATTATTCAGTGATTCATACACTAAAACACGCTGTCACGTTGGCTGTATATCTATGCAACGGAATAAAAACTAGTTAACAATTTATTTTAAGTGTGTTTTCTAAATGGTTGTTAGAAATTAACTAGTTTGCCAAGAAAGTTTAAGATTCTCTGTCCAAGCAAGTGCTAGTTGGCATTTTTACGGTTTCACTGTGAACTCCTACCTCCCTGGACATGACTTCGTTAGATTTCCAAAAAACTTGCTCAGCAAGTTACGTCAGTTGCGGGATTTGAACCGGCATTCACTTGGTTTGGAAATGAGGACGCTGACCACTGGACTCTTAGAGCCAAAGGACTCAATTTTTGCACCTCTTGTAGCTGTACCCATTGGGCTACAGCAGGAACGAAGAGGTGCTTTGTGAAGTATTGTGACATAAAACTTGGGCGATATCTGAATGCCAGCTTTCAACGGTATATTTTTGATTCGACAAACACGAAATAGGCACAAGGTTGGATTTTGAATTCTCGCTGCGAGATACTGTGTTTTACCATCGACTGATCAGTGCTAGAAGCCTTTGTTTGTGTGAGAATAAGCAAATTTTGGAATAGCGAGAAATTACGACAATGTTGTAGCCAAGAGTTTGCCACATTTAACTGTTTATTTATTGTTTCATTCCTTTAGTAGAAACTGAATCTCATCGTGAATAATGACGGACTATCAAATAGCTTCAGCGAACAACATTCTAGCCAACATTTCCCAAAAAGGCTCTCTCCTTGATTAGGTCAGGAGCACATTATTTACACTAGCTAGTGTAAGTAAGGATCAGCCTAGGGTGTCTCTGTTAAAATTCGCGACTTGGTGAGCTCAACGCCGTCAAAGAACATTTTAAAGTAAATTTGGAATGTAGCTCGACTAGTCGAGGACTTGTTTACAGTCCAAACATTTTGAAATTCAGCCCAGCCAAACCAAATCCTATATTCAGAGAGGGGCAAATAAACAAGCTGCTGCTGTTCTGGGGAACTCTGTACAGGTCGAACTACTACACCTACGTATAATCATGGGAATACTCATGATAGCTTCCTAGGTGGGCACGTGCTTTTTCAAGGTTGTTTTTAACTGAAATAGTTATTTAGAAGAAAAAACCATCACATGCTAACTGAAACAATGCTATTTTGCTAATTAAAAAAAAAATACGTTCTTACTGTGACCAATTCTCCCAACTTACAATTATGTCGGTGTAGATAACATTAAGAGTCATTGTAAGAGTCAGGCAGAAACAGGGGCGTTCTGATAGTTGACGTCTCGGATTTTAAATATAATTTTTTGATAGCATCTACTGGTCAAGGTAAGATGCCCTGTACAACATTTTTCCTTAAAAGCCCCCCCATTCCCCCAGAAAAAATTCCTAAAGTTGCCCTCCCTCCTTTTTAAAAATGTAACGCAGTGAAATATTCCATATTCCCATGGCTTTTACTGGCTGCGCTGATGTTGTACCATACTAAATCGGGTTTAGAGGCGTTCTTCTAGTAGGAAACATGGTTTATCAGCTGAAAACTTTTTGGTACACTTTCAGCACAATGATAAGGGCTTACCATATATACACAAAATATTCAATAATGGACTGAAAGTAAGAGTTGTTTACAGCTTGCGCTGATATCGTACCATCCTGTTTAAGATATGAGGACTTAACTACTAACCATGGGTACCTTCCCCCATGTTCGAAACTTTGGTACAACCTTAGCGTGACAAATTATTGAGTTTTAAAATTAATTTTTATAAAATTATTAATAAAGTTCAAAAGCCAGTATCTCAATGCGCTGAGGTTGCACAACAATGTTCTGAAAGGCAATAAAGACTATGAACCTTATGTTCAAAAACCCACTTTACAGAATCACGGTACTTTGCCCCACTTTTGCACAGTAAATTTTTCTAGCGTGGCTTGATTGGCTTGTTTTACCATTATTCTCAGCAGAGGGCAGATTGGCTAGCACATGCTGAGACCTCTGGTGAGAGAAAGCGGAACACAAGTTGACAACAACTTTTTGCAAATGGCTACACTGATTCTATGTTGAGGATGGCCGAGTCATTACCTCAGCAAACTGAGCTAGCAATGGATAGTCCAGTGCATTGTTCCACTTTATCTCACCAGAGGTCGACATGTGCTGGCCAATCTGCCCTCTGCTGAGAAAAATTGTCACTAGGCCTGCAACAAATGGTAAAACTGGCCAAGTAAGCCATGCTAGAAAAATTTACTGTGCAAAAGTGGGACCAAGTACCATGATTCTGTAAAGTGAGTTTTTGAACATAAGGTTCATAGTCTTTATTGCCTTTTAGAACATTGTTGTGCAACCTCAGCGCATTGAGATACTGGCTTTTAAACTTTATTAATAATTTAAAAAAAATTTATTTTAAAATTCAATATTTCGTCGCGCTACGGTTGTACCAAAGTTTCGAACATGGGGGAAGGTAGCCATGGTTAGTAGTTAAGTTCTCATATCTTAAACAGGATGGTATGATATCAGCGCAAGTTGTAAACAACTCTTACTTTCAGTTCATTATTGAATATTTTGTTTATTTACGGTAAGCCCTTACCATTGCGCTGAAAGTGTACCAAGAAGTTTTCAGCTGATAAACCATGTTTCCTACTAGAAGAACACCTCTAAACCTGATTTAGTATGGTACAACATCAGCGCAGCCAGTAAAAGCCATGGGAATATGGAATATTTTACTGCGTTACATTTTTAAAAAGGAGGGAGGGGCAACTTTAGGAATTTTTTCTTGGGGAATGGGGGGGCTTTTAAGCAAAAATGTTGTACAGGGCATCTTACCTTGACCAGTAGATGATATCAAAAAATTATATTTAAAATCCGAGATGTTAACTATCAGGACCTGCCCGATTCTTACAGACAATGACTCTTAGATTCCTGAATACTGCTTGGTACGCTCACAAATCATGATTGTACAAAAGGTAACGTTCAGTGCAGGAGCAGTTCCTAGTGGAATGTCACCTCACATTCAGTGTAGCTACGCATTCTTCACCATAGCCTGTATAATTGCTCCCACTGTTCGGTGTAGATAAGGAATCCTACAATATCTAAATGAATGTACTATTGTAATCTACGTCTGCCACAGTGGAAATTCCGAAGTCTTTCAGATTTTTCAGAGACAATGAAGCAAATGATACAATGAACGAACCATCGTCGCTATTAATCTGTAATGGCTGCCATTTTGAATTATGCTTGGCGTCCGATTTCCTTCAAACTTATAGCTGATATACTTTGAAAAAAACCCTGCGCCCTTCTCAAAAAGCCGCGAGCCCCCCCCCCCCCCCGATGTTTGCTTCTCCCGCGTACACTCAAAAAACAATGCATGTGCTAACGTCACTAGTAATCTCTAATGGCCTCTGTCTTGAAATCGGGCAGCCATTTTGTCAGATTTCCTTCAAATTTAGAACATAGACGATAAAGTTGCTACCAATTCAAACAATTCGCGTGCCATCATCGCTAGTAATCTCTAATGGCCGCTATCTTAAAATCAGACTGCTATTTTGAAATTAAGCTTTATCATCCGATTTCTTTCAAATCTGGGGTGTAGACGTATAGTTGATACCAGGTGAAACATTGAATGTGCCATCGTCACTAGTAATCTCTAATGGCTATCATCTTGAAATCGGGTAGCCACTTTGAAATTGTTTTATTGTCCAATTTCCTACAAATTTAGAAGCTGACGATATAGTTGGTACGAAGTGAAACAATGAATGTGTAATCGTCTTTTGTAATTTCGAATGGCCACCATCTTGAAGACAGGTGGCCATTTTGAAACTATGCTTATTTTGTCAGATTTCCTTCAAATTTTCAATGGACATGAAATAGTCGATAGCAAGTGAAATAGTGGATGTGCCATCGTCACTAGCAATCGCTAATGGCTACCATCTTGAAGAAGCCATTTTGAAATAATGCTTATTGCCATTAGATTTTTGTTGCAATTTAGAACATAAATGATATACCATAAATCGTGTATTAAACACCCATGGGCTTATACAATAAATTTGGTAAAAAAGAAAGGAGGGGTGGACATTTACTCCACTCTAATCTCTCACAGAAAATTCAAAGCTTTTCAACAATCGCTCGAAGGAAAAATATTTACATCCTTTTAATTGCTGTGAAGAAGGGATGAGGCATAGGGGGAAGAGACCAGGCATTCGTACAGGTGATAGAAGCAAACCAGAGTGTCCGCTATTACCCCAGGGAGGGAGAAGGTACCAGTAAGCATTAAGCAAGCAGTACTATCTTCATACACAGCACATAACTTTTAGTTAATTTTTCTGCAGGAAAACGACAATTCAAGAGGTGGGCAATTACTCCACTATTTTACGATTTTGACACGACTTACGGTAGTTAAAACAAACTGAAAAAGTGAAGGTCCGTTTCTAGTAATCTCTACTAGCCCTCATCTTGTAATCGCGAGGTAATTCGAAATTATGTTTATCGTTCGATTGCCTTTAAATGTAGAATATATTGTTGGTACCATCTGAAATAATTAATGTGGTATCGTCACTATTGATCTGCAATGGCCTCCATCTTGAAATCAGGTGGCCATTTTTAAATTATGCGTATTATTGCCAGATTTCATAAACTAATTCAAAACGTGAAATAAATCGTGTCGCTAGAGATGTCGTCGGAACGCAGCCTATTGTCAGTGTGAGGAAGCAGGGACGCCATCTTGATAAAACGAGCTTCAGACACATCAAAGCTTTGATCGATACGAGTAGTCACAGAATAAGAAAGGCGGGCTTCCACAACATCAAATTGAGTGCTCGTGCGTCCATCCGTGCATTTTCGTACTTCGGTAACAACTAAACTAATGTCACTAGGTTGTAGTTGAATGGAGCCTGGAGTAGAACGATCCCCATTGTGCTCATTGTTAGCTTTAGCGAGGTCACCAGCGTTTGTAACTCGTAAAGTGTCAGCTGGGTGAACAGCATTGATTGCATCTAAATGCAAATCTAAGGACGATTTAGAGGATTTAGCACCAATTAAAGTTTTAGGTGAACGATTAGGGAGGTTTGGAGTCCACTGAAGTAGAATCGTTGCTCATGATGTTGGTCGGATTTATGCTTCTTAATTTCAGCAACAGTCAGTATCCTGAAGGCCACAAAAATCACATTTCACAATCGTAAAATTGCAGCTTCTGCACTATGGCATGCAGGATGGAAATTGTTTGGAGATTTGATGTGTGCACAAGTCAGAAAGTCTCCTGACTCAATAAATTCTTAAAGGAATCGGAAAACATGTTGGCAAATGTAATTTCTCATGTTGACACCATCGTGCCGAAAGCGACGTGATGTCATGGCCGCCTGCCTGTGTTTACATGCTACTGCACAGCAGCGCCACCGGTGGGAGCTAGCTGGTACTACATTATCATATATAACTTTAAAAATAATAAGATTTTGGCAAAAGAAAGCATTTTGCAGATGTAAGAACCCAAGTTTTTTTTTATTTTGCATTTAGCTTCACCACCATCTACACCAAGAAATGGTACTAAACAATTTTTTTTTGTTTTGCTTTCTGCGTGCGTAAAAAAGACCAGTCACTGAATGCACACTAATTTGTGAGTGCCTTTTAGTTTCAGAAAAAAGTCGAACGTGCGTGTAAAAGTGTGCCAAGTGAAGGAGTGCTTGCGTTGGCAAGTCCTCGGCACAGACCAACTACTGTTTCTTTCCCAGTAAAAACCCAAGTTTTTTATTTTGCATTTAGCTTCAAATGGTCGACGACACCATCTACAGCAAAAAATGGCACTAAACAATTCTTTTGTTTTGCTTTCAGCATGTGTAAAAAAAAATACCAGTTACTGAATGCACGCTAATGTGTGTATGGCTTTTAGTTTCAGAAAAAAATCGAACGTGCGTGCAAAAGTGTGCCAAGCGAACGAGTGCTTGCGTTGGCAAGTCCTCGGCATAGACCAAATACTGCGTCTTTCCGAGTGTCCTGGGATGACATCTTTGCCATTCCGGTGGTTGCACTTTAACTAAGGTTGACCCAAGGTAGTGAAGAAAATTTCACAGTTCACATTTTCCTATTAAAATATGTTGCAGTATTTCAATTAGGATAAGTCGAAAGTTATTGCAATTTTTTTTTTGAGATTTTCATCTTGACACACTAGTATTTCATACACGTAAATAGCTGGCTAGCTATATTCTTAATGAAAAAGAAAAAAAAAATTGTAATTTATTGTTCAATTATGTACATAAAACAAAATAAACAGTTAAACATCACTGAACATCATGTCTTCTGTTTTGACTGCAAGTATTCATTATATTGGTCTGGCACGGACTGGAAGGTTTGGACCTTTTGCTTGATTTGTTTTGGCGTCAGCTGATAATAATTGCGACGATCTCGAGCCATGGCCTGAAACAATAATACAAAGAAGATTCTTGTAGTTCAGAGGCCTTCATACACTTGTTCTTCTGGAATTGCTTTTATCTATTGTGTATATGGCACTGCAAATAAGTTGCCACCATTAACTGAACAAAAGGAAAACAATAGAGCTCTTAACCCCATGGAACTCACAGCTGGAAGGCCGACAAATAGGTTCTGCTCCCGCCGAATGCAAACTTTGCTATTGTTTCAAGCAACAGTAGAAACGAATGGGGAGGTTTCTTCGCCACACTAATAGCTAGATTTTAGTGTAGCACACTATTCTGCAGTGGTTAAAAATGTCAGTCAAGAGTTTTAACAATTAATTGTAATTCAAACCTTAACATTCGATAAAATTATATTTATTGGACCATTCCAGTAAAAAAAAAACGTAGCAATGCTTTAAGTTTTAAAGTTGTGTTGATGAGTGGCAACTTGGCTAGTTTTTTATATCGCACACATCCAATGGCTGTAATTTGAAGGTTTTATTGCTTATCGACGTATTAAAAGCAATGCCATAAAGTTCAACGTCTTGTAAAATGAAGCCCGATTGACATAACCAAATATGGGAGTGGTACATGCATTTTTGGTTATTGGCCACTCGTAACGGTGGAAGCAAAGACAAGACAGGCAGTGGGCAGCCATTACATCTGGCAAATGGTACAAGGCTTGACTTGGTTTTGCAACAGCCTACATGAGGCAGTTTGCCGAAGAGCCAACTGAAGAACATTGGTGAGGTGTTTACCAGTGAAACTTTTTTTTTCACTTTTTGCACCAGTAGGGTCGCACTGGGTAGCAAAAGGGTGCCTATGCCACGGCGGGGTGGGGGGATTTACAGAGGAAACCATACATTTTTTCAGACACCCATTCTGGCAATACCTCTTAAACAATTATCTTGCAAATATTCAACAGCATACCAGGCACGTTCAAGCGGCTCCACCAGGCATGATCAAGCAAAGTAAGTCCTCGGGTTGCAACTTTGTCGTCTGCTGTTTTCGCACGAAAAGAACGTACACGGCCCCTGATATTCCCAAGGCAAAGGCAATGCTGGTACAAATAATTGAAACAAATCTCCCATTGTGAGACTTGTACGAAACTCGAGCAGACCTGATGAGGCAAAAAGGTTCCTGATGTAGGGATATCCTGCGGGTCTCCTGAATTCCCAAATGAAGAAGGCCTACAGAATAGTGAAGGATGTGAATGGCTACACTAAATACAAAGAATCCTACAACAGCGAGGACCATTAATACAAGCCATCTCCCAGGATGAGCCTAACATTAGCGAGGACTTGAGAAAACAACACTTCACAACATATTTGAGGAGATGCAAGGTCTAAAATAGAGAATTATCAAGAAAGGGCATGGAAAGCAGAGCGGCTCTCAAAGGGGCCGAGGGAGGCAAAGAGATGGACAAGGTGGCCATGGGAGAGGTGCGGAATACGAGTGTATGAATATATTTAGTGCTGTGCAATGGATGCAGTTCCGTTTATATAGGTGAGATGAGGAAGGGAGTGAGGACGAGACTGGGTCAGCACAAGGAAACACCAGGAATGAAGATGATGATCACGGAATTACAGTCCATTGCATGGAGACTGAACAAGAGATCGGCTGGGACAAGACGAAGCAAATTCAAAAAGAGATCGACATCTCCGTCGGAATCTGTTGCGATCCAGCACCACTAGCATAATAACACAAACATCAAGGGCCCATCCAACCCTGGTGGAACAGGACTTGGATGGCATGCTGCTGCGAAAGTGGAGTGACGGAAGCAAATGATATGAAGTAGGAGGCTAGCCCTTATAAATAACAGAGGCCATGCCAATTGCTCTATCAAAGCCCTTACCTTGTAAATATTGTAGGCCGTGTACATTCTTTTCGAGCGAAAACAGCAGCTAACCCGCTAACTTATTTTTCTGATCATGCCAAAATACCGTAAATCGTGGCTTAAACGCACATGGGCTTATGCAGTTAATTTGGCAAAATTGGGGGGAGGGCTTTAAATCAAGCATTATCATTTTTCTAACTTTTCTGGACATCTATTACAGAAAATTCTTATGAACGATCTGTGAAAGACCAATTTTTACATCCTTTTAATTGCTGTGAAGAAGGGAGAAGGCTTAGGTAAGAGATGCCCAGTCCTTGTGCAGGTGCTAGGAGCTAATGGAAGAGTCCACTATTACTACAGGAAGGGAGAAGGGGCCAGTAAACATATCACGCAGTACTATCTTTATTCACATCATATAACTTTTAGGTAATTTTAAAGTAGCAAGGTGATGCTGAAGTCGGACATGAGCAGGGGGGCACACCTCCGTGCGTTGGAGGCCATTGCCATTAAATACTGCCAAGATAGGAAGATACCACTTATTAACGTTCAAAAATCAGCATATCAGCAAATAGGTTCAAAAATCAGCATATCAGAAATAGCAAGAGTGAGAGGTGGTTTCCACCTATCTTTGAGTAGTGACAGCAGAACTGAATCAAAAGCTGGCAAAAATTCTTATCTTCATTCAGCAACAGCTCCAGTATTGATGAGGGAACCAACTCAGATAGTGAGCTTGAGAGCTGACTGAGTTCCAAGGCTCACTGGGAGAGGGGAGGGAAATTCGAATGTAGTGGACTTGGGAAAGTTCGTTGGTGGTTGTTGTTGTGCAAGTCTCATGACTCTTGCCTCGAAAATTTGCAAGTTTGAATTGTGGAATTTCAACGATTTTTGGTTTTGCGTATTGTGACTGTCTTTAATATGAACTTCAACCAAAGTAAAATTGCCGAATTAATGGTATTTTCGATTAGGTAATTTTTCGTAGAGAAACGACAATTTGATGGGTGGGCTTTAACTCCACTATTTCAAGATTTTGACTTTACAGCATTTTAGGGGGTGGGCTTTAGCTTCAACTGGGCTTTTAATACACGATTTACGGTACACACAGTATCCTTATTGTGAAAGTGTGAGATGATTTTCCCAGTTCCAAGTGAAACTCATTCTGAGAGAATGCTTTCAATGATTTTTTTGGGGGTGGGGGAGGGAAGGAGAAAGACTACTGGTTAAGAAAAAATGTCAGGCGTTTACCATTGTATTGTTAATGGTGTGTTAAAACTGGCCTATTAAATTTAGCTTTATGCCTTTTTTGAGTAAGATGCCAATTTATTTGTTAACTATGAGGGGGATGTAACAAATTTAAGCAGTTTATTAGGCCTACCAAGTTTTGAATCTGAAAATTAGCAAATTTTGGACAGAAATGTATTATTAGCACCGAATACCGGCTTTCCAAGTTATTGGTCTACTGTTCCAAAAGAAGGAATAGTTTAACCCAGACCCCAGAGACAGAACTTCCTGCCACTGCCTGGAACACCAATTGTCGAAAAAAATTGTCCGCAGCTAATCTGTTTTTATGGCAATTAAAATGGTTCATTGTTTACACTAGTCACGCACAATTTCAAAGGAAAAAGATATTCGTTGGCACAATATCTTCGCAAATTTTCGACAGTCAGGATTATCTGGGGTTGGAGGGGCTCAGCTCGACGCTCGTCATCAGGCTACTACACCAACGCTTTTTTCGTCTCAACCGTTCGTCTGCTATTCGATTTTGAAGTTGGTCGTAGCCTCAAATGATAGTATACTGGCCTGTACTTTCCTTGATTGGCGGAAAAAGTGTTCATTTTTACCGTTATGTTTTCAAATTTCCACTGTTATCGATGCGTGCCGATTTTTTAATGCTGAATACATTGTGAAGGCATTCCCAGAGATACCCCTATACAGTGGCTAACTTTCACCTAAGATTCGACTCTGCAGTTGGTACCCAGCTTATTTCAGCTGATGCCGATTGTGAGCCCAAAACTGCAATTTGCCTTATATTGCCTACAAACAAAAACGTCAAGTGTGTCGTAAAAAAAGGGGGTTATATGATTGAATTTTCACTTGTTAAAATGTACACGGATAAAAATTGATGATTTATAATTGAAATAATCAAATGTACAATTGAGAAAATTGCATCTGTTTAAGTGCTGTTGTGCTTTACGTTTTAAATATATGATTCGTAAAGCACAACAGCACTTAAATAGATGCAATTTCCTTAATAGTACATTTGATTATTTCAATTATAAATCATCAATTTTTAACCGTGTACATTTTAACAAGTGAAAATTCAATCATATTTTTTTACGGCACACTTGACGTTTTTGTTTGTAATCCGTGTACCTTTTTTACGGGTATGGTGTCGCGCTACAACGGTTTATGCATGCAGTCAATTGTTGCTGGCCACTTTGAAACAATTCAACTCAGCTCTGATAGCCTGCATCTGTAAAATAAATACGCCATTCTATCGTTTCTAGAATTTCTGCCAATTTCGAGGCCGGAGGCCATCTGCATATAAAAAACCTCTGTAATGGAACAGACCCATACAAACAACAATTTTTCAGTACTGTAAAGATCTTTCTTACTATCTGTAAAATACTAACCTCTAGTATGTGCTAAAATCGTTTTCGATTTGCTTTTCTACCCGATTTTTTAAACCCCTTAAAAGTTTAAAACATCTGCAACACTTGCAATGCAATGAGGTTAGCCTATCTGCCACTTGGTGCGCAACAATCGTTGCCTCCAACAAGCCAGCGCCAGCCCAACAATGACACTTCGTCTTCGGGTATGGGACGAGGCAGACGTGTGTAATGTTTGCTCTGTTCTTTTTTGCTTTTCGCCAGGGAATCCGGCGTTTCGTGTTCCTTGCCCGACATTTCATTTTGTTCGAGTCGGGGGATTTTCCCGAGTGTTCGTGTGAAAATAATGAAGAATTAAACCCTCAGGACATTCACCCTGCGGTTGCCAGTGGTGGCCATGTAGTTTTACCGGGTTTTGATGGATTTTGGGACGAAAATTGAATTTTTTTTCTTTCGCTGAACAATGTATGCTCAGTCCTCACAGCACGATCAAGCTGTAGATATTCAAAATTTATGTCAGATTTTTACATTCTGCATTTAGAATTTCAGGAGCGTCTACGGGGGGATCTGATGGCACTCATGCGCCACTGACAAAACAGGGGGGGGGGGAGGCCTAAAAAATAGTTCAAGTAAAATTGGGTTCAATAACGCAGAATAACGCTGCATCCAGTCAAGTAGCAAGTAGCAGAATAACGAAGAAAAACAAGTAAGCACGCAGATGCTATAGTGTAGTAATGAAGGTGTGTCATACTTGTAGAGCTTGGTTAAAATTGAAACTTCATTTTCTTTCATTTGAGACAAATTGAGGTTTCATTTTATATACATTCCTTATCCACGTGTCGCGGACGCGCACTACAAATTCCTGTGACGTTGACTGAAAACGTTAGTGTAATGCAGTCAAGTATGTACAACACCAAGGGGCAGCTACGTTAACCTTTGCTCAGCTGTTGTTCTTTTGTCTCTTGTGGCGTATTTTGCCATAACTGGTTTGTCCATTGCGTAGTGATGGATGAAAATCAATGAGACCTTGCGTTCGTTACTACAAAAAGGTAGCTCATCAGTGCCTCAATCCAACGGAACCTTCTTTAATATTACTTAGCACATTGATGCATGAATAACATACGTAATAAAAATAAATCTACTTGTGCGAAAATTTACAAACCGTCGAGAATCGAATGGAAGTATTCGCCAGACCTATGTTGGGCAGTATTATCAGCGCCAACTGTTAAGTTTTATCATATAAAAGTTGGCGACGGTATAATTTGCCCTATCAACAACACTCGATTTCGCCACTAAAGCATTACGAATCTTGTTATGAATGCAATTTATGAGCACAGTAGTTCCAGAATGATACTAGTTCATTAATGAATAATGAATGCATTCCTTATATAGTCTTATACAGTCGATCAGGTGCTCCCCCCCCCCCCTAAAAAGCATGAGGAGTTTCTCTTAACTTTGTTCAGTCTCTTTCCCCTCCTGCCCCCCCCTCCCCCTTGGGCCCCAATAATCATACGAAATACACAACTTTTAAGGAAGATGGGGGTGGGGTTGGGGGAAGAGAGAAGAGAATTTCGAAAATCTGTCGGTGATCTGGGAATGGATTGGGGTGCCAGTTCGAATAGAGTCATGCAACTCCGATCGAAACGCGAGTGCATAAAAGGTGGCTTGCTGTACTACATAATTTTTATAGTATGTGATTTTTGCACACGAGGTTCTGTAATCTTTCGTGTTGTGATATTAATAATGATAACTTCAAGTTTTTACAACTGGCTGGCCAATAGGTTGGAGATATCCCCCCCCCCAAAAAAAAAGAAAGTTGAGCTATTCATCATGCCCCCCCCGCGCGGGGGCTCCCCTGTCTCGTTTACACTTTTACTATTTATTTGACACTATACGAAAACAAAAAAGTAGTTGAGAACTAACAAAATAGAATACAAGTTAAAATTAAGGCTGGAAATTAATCTGTTACCCTACACAAGAGATGTTTCAGCAAACCATGGCTGCTCTTTGCTTGCGTTCATTGGATTTCGTGAATGAATGAGATGCTGGCGTACGTGACTCAACTAGGGACAAACACACACGACCACCACGCAGAAATTGTTGGTGAAATTCACCACCAGTTCACCTTCTTCAGAATTATCACAACAAAATAAAAACGTTCGAAAACTGCATAATGAAAGTTCGTGAATTCCAGAAAATTTAAAAGCACGCGCGTGTATGGTTGCGTCACTAATCTTTAGCTTCCATCCGGATACCCCACTTAGCGTCAAGCTTGGCAGCCAGCGTAGGTGCCACCAATCTGTCAATGCCATCAAATGTCGGCTCAGTGATGTTCATTAAAGGATGCTTAACTGTTGTGAATCATCTAATCGCGAACGATTCCAGGGCCCTCAGATGTGCATCATTGTGGGTGTTGGAATTCATCAGGATGGAAACCTTGTCCCAGGAAATGGGGTGTTGCGTTCTCAGATGGTGTTGAGCGATTCCATTCTGACGAGCTCCCTTAATGGTTGCAGTTTCATGCTCTTTGATGCATTGAAGGGTTCTCCTGGTTTCTCCGATGTAGACTGATTGACACTTCTGGCAAGGCACATGGTATACTAATCCTCTTTGGTTAGCAAGGTTTCGAGGCGTCAGCAAGTATCCGGATGAAATACTCACGGTCTCATCAACAGGGGTTAGGGGGGTGGGGGGAAGGCTCGGTTCAAGCTGGTCGCTTCGTTTCATTTTACTCCGAGTATGGTAGCGGTGGACAGGAGGAGTGGGGGCCAGAAGAGAGGGTGGAGGTGGAGAAAGGGGGGGGGGGGGGGAGCTTCCGTGTCACACTTCTTTCTCTTCTGCAACAACTTTTGAGGTTTGCTGGCTGCCAGAAAAAAACATTTAATGCCCAGCTTTTTCAAGACCCTCGAGTACTTTCGCTAACTCCTGGCACAAAAGTCAAAGACTTCAGTCGGTCCGTCCCCATCTTTCATGCAATTCTTTCTCTCACTCCCGACTTTCGCAAGATGCCATGCTCCTTTCGTCTTCCTGTTCACCATCCCAGCCGGGAATCCAAGCATAAGAAACCTTTCTTTGGTGTCTTCCAAGTGGTGCATAGCAGTGTCACGACTGGAGGAATGTTCAACCATTCTGCACATTTCGTTGGCGACCATAGCATGGAGCAGGGATTGGGGGTGACACGAATCATACGGAATTCCTCTTCCCGTGTGACAAGGTTTCCTGTAAAGTGCATATTCAATGGAATTCCCAGTTCTGGAAAGAAGAACATCAAGGAAGGGGAGTTCCATTTCATTCTCGTACTCTTGAGTGAACTGGACTGCTGCATTCCACGAGTTCAACTTCTCCAGCATAGCAGTAAGACCATGAGCCAACACCACTGCCAAAACATCGTCAACGAATCTCCTCCATAAACTCATTTCAGGGAAACTGATCATCGCGAACTCATCAACATATTGCATGACGATTTCTGAAAGCACCGGGGAGCAGGAGTACCCCATAGGCATTCCGGAAACCTGCCAATACGCCAAGTCTTTGAATTTCACATAAATCGTGGAAAGAACAGCTTTCAACATTTCCCTGTCAACTTGGTATTCATGATCATCAATCCGAAGTCTGATAGCCAATTCATCAAACATTTGCAACGAGTGCGGGAGGCTAGGGAAAAGCCCTTTCACGTCGAATGAGACCAATCTGTGTTGAGGAGAAATTTCCAACTGTTTGATGTCATTGAGGAGATCATTGGTGTTTATAAGTCCTCTTTTTCCCCATACGTATCTTTTTTAAGCCTTACTGCCAGCATCCAGTCAATTTTCTTAATTGGGGCCTTCTTAGCCGAGGTAATCGGCCCAAGGGAAATCCCACTTTGTTGGATTTAACTTGGGCAAAAATCTCAGGTAGTTCAGAATCTTCAGATGGGCACAGTTTCTTCCTCTCATCATTATCAATCAGACTTCCCCTAAACATACGTTGCAACAAGCCTTCAACCTTATTGTTAATCGAATTCCCCAGTTCGTAATCAATTTTCCGGTAGATACCCATGGCCTTAATCTCCTCCACGTGTGGTAGTCGTGTGTGTTTTTCCCTAATTATGTCGTTTTCAGACCACTGTAGATGCCGGTTGCCGGTATTTCGTGACTCACATGCTGTGGCTACTATAACTCAATGTGCTTATGATTTACCAACTGAATATCCTTTAAAGTTTTTCCAGCTGTTATGGGAAAAGGTTAATTTTTTCAAAAGCACAGTAAGTATTGTAACGGAAAGGAGGAGACAAGTACACGCACGCGAGATTTTTATTATTTGCATTTTTCTTTGTGGTTCAATTTTGTCAGAGGGTGTGACCGTGCAAATATGACTTTTTTTAATAGAATTTTTTATGACTTGTATTATGAGCTGTGGCGCAGCCCCCCCCCCCTTCCTCCCCGTGGTAGATCAGCCACTGCAAAGTTCCTCCAAGTTGGCTTGCCTGCATGGATCTTTTGCTTGCTTCCATTGTACTGAATCTTTGCTTTCCTGTGTCACATGGTTTTACAACATTCAGTTCAAACGCAGGTAAATGTTGCAAACGCAATTTTTTCGTTTGGGATACATCGTACACATGGTGAATGAAAGTCGCAGTAATTCAGCGAAAGAGTCATACAAGTTTATTTATACGGAGAAAATTGTATAGAATTATATGACGCTAACCACGCGACCAGGGAAGGGGTGGAAGTCGCACCATCGTCTGTGGGGCGATAGACGTCCCTGTGGAATTTTGACACCATTTCACTTGCAGTTCGCTGTAAAGGAACCTTCTGTACTAAGCACTCTCTGTATGTTGGCGCAGTATATCGTTCACTATGAAGACAGCCTACTGTATTAAGTTGTAGAATGTGCATGAATGAACAACTATCGGTCTACCTGGATAGCATTAGTGCATTACGCAGCTTGCTAGACTGGCAACACACAACAGGATTAGGTTTTTTCGGTTTAGGTTTAATATAAAAATTTCTTACTTAAGTTATGGAGAACATATGTTGCAGTTTTAGGCGTACTTACGGTTTTTGATTAAATAAGGAAGATAGAGTTTAGGAGTTAAGGATTGAAACTAGCATAACTGAGCATTTACCTTATAGTCTTCGCCATATTTTTCCATCATGTAGACTGCAAACTTGACTTCTTCGTTTGGCAAACGAAATCGATCCGGTTGTGGTGCGTTGGCTTCTGCTTCAAGTTCTGAAAAGGAAATGAGAAGTAAATCCAAAAGCTTTTATCACCCCAATCAAAAACCAATTCTTTTTTTTAATAAACTTCAGTCATGCTTCGAAGTTCCCCTTACATTCGAGGATGTTGTTTACACCTTAATTTGCCCAAAAAATTCGATAATTTTGACATTCACATACTGTACACCGTTTTAATCGGTTTTTTTTTTACAAAAGCTTTTGAAATATGCTAGTCATTCTTTAAATTATTTACCAAAAAAACTCCCAATGGACACATTAGATGAACAAATTTCCTCACAAAGGTATACACCACAACTGATACTATTGTATAAGGTATTGTCTTTTAATGTTAAACAAAGCTAATAGAGCCAAAGCTTGACAATATTCCATCTTTAAAATAAAAAAAGACCACATCACAATACTGATAGAATTAATAAGAGTTAATGGTGCCTTAAATTTGGACAAGTGCAGTACCACAAAATTGTAACAAGAAGTGTTTATAAAATCAAGTACAAGGAGGCAATTTTAATGCAATAAAGGTGTGTACCAAAATATGAAAGGTATAAACCAGTGGCGTAAATAACAAGGGGGGGGGGGGCAAGAACGAGCCGAAGGGGCGTAAAAGTCGGAAAACTTTATTCGTTATTTTCATCAAAATCTTTTTTTCCCCCATGGATACAAGAAAAATATTTGTTTAGTAAAGGTAAATTAGTTGCAACAAATTATCAGTAATGCCAAAGTTTGAAAACAAACAAAAAATAGGGGGTCAGGAATCTTGCATCATTCATTCAATACAAACCCACTCTCATTTTTCAACGAACTGATTACTCGCCAGTCACAATGGTGAACCGATTTTTTGTGTTGGGGGTTTGAGCCTTGCTGTACAGCACCGCCTGTATTTTGGATGTGCAAGCACGGTGTTTGTACTGGTGCTTATACGCCTATGTGTTCGTCCCCTGGTTGTATAATTTTATTGTTCTTGAAAAACGAAGTTGACGCACTTTTTCTAGCAACAGCATCGACTTTTCTTGTTTCCTCCACTCTCGTTTTCCCAACCACGCATTATTAATCTCCTTTCCATTCTTATGATATTCCAAGAAACGCCCACCCGAAGACGAAGACAAACGTATTGAGGCCCATAGTTTTAATAACAGTGGGCTTATTGTTTGTTGAAAATTCGCTGTACAACAACAGAGAGTGAACACTGAATTAGCGTGAGCTTGAAACGAGATCATGGACAATTGTCTAACTTTTAAGACATCCATTAAGTTATGAACTCCATAACAAATGTTCGATTAGAACCTTTAAAATTATGAATTACGGCTTTAAATGCATGAGAAAAGGTCTCTCTCTTTTGGTTGGAAAGACTAACGACCCTGCAACAACAAGTTGAAATGGTTTTTCGCACAAAAATTAACATTTCTAATGATTGTTTTATTGTAAATTGGCTAGGCCTATTTCAATACGATTTTTTTTTACATACCTGTAGTTAAAAATATTTCCCCCATGATGTTGCATTGCTAAACTGCTACGCACATATCAATTTTGCACCAGAAGTGTTTAAAATTGTGGTGCAAATTGCGATGCGATACTACTCATTTCTGCTAATTGTAGCAGAACAATTTACCTTCTGCCACATGAGCCTTGCGAGCTCGAGATGGCTTCTTCGTTTCAGGAGCATTTTCGTCAGTATCTTTCGCCATCAGGGTTTCCTGAAATTCATATTTTAAAAGTTCCGTCAAATTATTAAGGCTCAAAAAGTAAAAAAAAATAACAACGGAAATAATTTGGATGGCTATCAACCCAATGAAGAGTGAAAATACAAATATTTTGCATCTCTTTGGGGGGCCCCCCGTTTCCCAGATACGCGATAAACTTAACTTCCTTGTAAAAAAAATGTTGGTTCCAATTTTCGCAATAAATAAAATGGAATACAATTTTTGGTGGCCATTCTAAAAATTGGTAGGGAAAAACAGTCAAAAGCCACGTCAAGTTAAAAAAAAAAAAGATTCTCAGGCATTACAGGATCACCAAAAAAGGGCTGCATCACTTTTTTTTTTCAGGGTTTGGCCTAATACAAATACTGCCTAAATTATATCCATATCCTTACTCTTGAACTAGAATTTGACATTTTGCTACATATTTTAAAAGTCAATCTCAGTGAGCCCTTTCACTCGTACAAAAAACAACACTATTTTCCAAGACCACCGATCCAGTCCAGCATAACATGCGATTGTTGGAAACAGTTTGGTACCTCTAAAACACAGCAACCTCAACACATGTTCCAAATGTTTGTGTTGAGGAAGTGAAGAAAAAGGAAACAGTCGAATTAAGGTCCTGTTCAATTGTTACAGTTATCACGGGACGGAGAATGACAAATTTGCTAGGAAATGTCTAGTATCTTTCACATGACATGAGCACAAGTGCATTTCCAGGGCCTTTCTCTTCCCGAACGTTGAGGTGATGCATTTAACGACTTTGCACAGATCCATCAAATGTGTTGAAAGATGATGTTACTCGGGACCTTCGACTGTTCTATTGGGCAGGCTACTCAATATTGTGCAGCAGCGCGAGAAAACATTGCGAGATTTAACACCAAATCCTAAACGAGTCTGATGTCACTGCTCCCATTAGGCGCCATTTTACTGATTCTTCCATCTCATTGGCTGTTGATTTTTCTGATGAATCAACACAATACTTACCGGACTAACAAATGAACGAATACTCATCATCAAACATAAGCTGGACCACTCCAATTGTTTTAAAGTGTATTAAGCTACCCAAGTCCAATCGACTGCGATTTAAAATCCCAACATTTGTTATCATGTATCATCATGAGGAGAGCACCGTCACAAGCAATCGTTGTAAAATCACACTATTGTTTTCGTTTCGAAGTAATGACGTCACCAACTCTCATCTTGGGTAATCTCATAAAAATTTGTCGTTTTGTTTTAGTAATGTGTATTTTATCGTTCATCAAAGATTGTGTGATCAGATATTTCAGAATTATTCATTAATTTTGTTAAAAATAACTAGCTAGTTGAAACAAACCTTTTTGTTGGATTCGAAAAACCAGGCGTCTTGCGCTTCGAGGATTGGTTTGGGAGCAAAGCAGGGACGACGTTAAGGGGGGGCGAGAGTGGGCGGCCGTCCCCCTAAATTTTTGGCCGCCCCCCTTGGCGCCCCCCCAACTAACAGATCAAAATCAAAGGTATAAACGAAGAAAATCTTGTTTTACTTATTAAGAAAACTACGTTAGTTTCTTTCACAGCAACAGAAAGACACATCAATGGAGCCTAGTTCTTACTGTGCGAGTTGTAAAAATCTTATTTTTTTTTCATCTGCATTTAAAACATTCCCAAAAAAATGATGTACAAAACAACTAAGAACGTTCGGTGTGAGACAGAGAATTGCAAGTGTTATTTTTACTTTTATTCTTTTTTTTTTTGGGGGGGGGGGCAAAAGTAGAGCTTTCAGTTCGCCCTCCCCTGGCTAAAATTGCTGCCCTACTGCCGCCTCCTCAGTAAAGTGATTCTAGCGTCGTCCCTGGAGCAAAGACGTCGTCAATTGAATCTTGCTCGTGTATCTTGCTCGTGTATAACTGTTCTATAGCTCAGAATTGAGTGAACCAGCCCAACAGAGGGGTCGAAGGTCCCTGATGTTACTTATGTCACTTTCATTCAACACACACTTTTGGAATAAACGGTAAAAAAAAGCAAGTTTACGAATGAAAATATTCACTGAGTAATAAATGTGTACAAGCAAGTGGTGAAGTAGTTCGTTGAATTCTTTCCTCACCTTTGGACTTTTAGAATGCTCTGTTGAGTTGTACCAAACTGTTTCAAAGAGGTGTTGGATCGAGTTAACGGTTTTGTAACGTACCGCATGCAATTCAACAGAAACCATCAAGAAGTTATTTAGTGAAAACCAGTAAACATACAAACGGTTACACAGGGTAGTAAAAATAACCTCTCATCGGATTAGGAAAATGAGTTGTTGCAGATTGTTATTCAGCTACCATCAAATGCCAATTCAACAATGACCAAGCATAACTGAAATGTTGGATCTACAATGGAACTGTGGCCGTTCTATATGCACATTAAAACACTTCTACACTTTTACACACTCTTTTAAACACAGAGTTCATACGTATTAGCCTAACCCAAATTCTAGAACTTTTCCAGGCAATGGTAGCTCCATTTTCCACGCCATCTTTCAGGCTCAGTTTTTTCAAGTTTGCTTGCCCTATAATATTCGTAAGCTGTGAAGACTTAAAACACCGTCTTCTCACTGTACAGCTGTTGAACATTAACCATCCAATTAATTTCCTGGAGTATAGCCCCTCCGGGGCCGGTCCACCCCAAAGACTAGGCCAAATTTTACATTAAAAATAATGATTTTTCACAAATTTGAGATTTATACCACAGAACCCTAAAACTGCCATAGTGGCTTGTATACAAGCCACCCTTTTTTCAAAATATTTATGTCTAAAAAAGCAACTTGCGGCTTATATGTGGACACGACAATAACTTCGCTAAATATTGACAGATTTTGACGTTCAGATAGACCATTTTAACAGTTTTTTGCCAACTTTCCAATGGTGCAAACCACAAATGACTAGCTACAATTCTGATGTTACTTATAAAAAAAACTATTTAACTAGCATTTCTAAACAAACATAGCCTCCTAATGCTAAGAAAAATTTGCTGTTGCTGCAAAATTTTACAGGATTAATGTAGCCTATAGTTATACCTTGGACTAATAACTCTCTTCGAGATGGACGAGTCACCTACCTTCGCCGCCATGCACAGCCCGTGCACCCGATACTGTAAGGAGACTGGCAGCGCGACCTTGCATCATGGAAGATGGAAACTATTTCCGAAGGTTTTCCACGGTTTTCCCGTTTAACTCTCGTCACTCGCATGATACGAGTGAGGTGGTCTACGGTGGTACGTCACCGACGGATTTCAAGGTGGCGCTGCGATCGCAGCTTCAGAAGGTCAGAACACACTCGAGCTTACAGGTAAGCCGTACATCGTCCATCTCGAAGAGAGTTGTTAGTCAAATGTTATACCATTAAGTGCTGTCTGTTAATTAATTAACAACATTTTCAAATCTTTAGATATATACGTTTTTACAATTGTGCAGAAAATGTTTGGTTGCGTTTGACTTTTTTTTTTTGGGGGGGGGGGGCTATGTACAAATGCGGCTTATATCGAAGCAATACGGTAATTTTACTGATTTACAACTCTTTGGTCTCCAAGGTCAAAGGTTTAATTCCCCAAAAATACTTTTGACAATTACGTCTGAATGACAAAGCAAGCAGGTTTGCATCTGCATCTGTCCAACTAAAACTCGTAGAATCAATGTGGAAAGCTTGAAACAAATCAGATAACAGGTTCAAAAGTTATTGTGAACACCAGCAGGTCATGTTCAGCGCCTTCACTCCATTACTCATCGCGCATCACAAAAATACACTAACTGTTATAAAGGCAAGCAGATTCCATGAATGCCTTACATTAGTATGTACCGTACTGGACAATGAATTTTTAACGCAGCATTAGTTTGTTCGTTACTACGCAAGCATTCGTGCAGTTCTTTCTCATAGTTGTGAAACCAATGCTAATAACCTAACGATGGTCACTGTACCACCCTGAAGAAACAACGGAATCAATTTCCAACACTTTACAATAGCACTATGTGAATACACGTAAAACGTACCTTTGTAGTGGGTATCCGGAGAGTTCTGTTGGGGTCAGCGGATAGACCCATGTTTTTTAGATTGCCATAAACACTCTTTTGGTCATCCCATGCCTCTTTGATTTGAGGACTGAAATGAGAGAAAGTTTTAAAGTACTGCATGATATTTTCTCCCTTTTTTTACAGCAAAAATAAAAGAAATGCATAAATCACAGAAGAGAAACTTAGAAGTGCCGCATAGACTCGCATATAAGCCACACTTTCAAATGTATTTTTGTGCAAAAAAGCAACCTGCGGTTTATATGAGGACACGATAATTTTGTTAAATATTGGCCGCTTTTGACCTTCAAATTCACCATTTTAACTGGTTTTTCGCCAGCATTCCAGTGGTGTAAACCACAAGTCTTTTTTTGTTAATTGAAAGGATTCAAAATGATGTTGCTTTTAACGGTATAGAGGATGACATCTTGTGGGATACCAACACAAAGCTGAAGAATAAGACATTTCCAGAAGATGGTGCTGAATCAGGCACCGAAAGCAGTTGCAGTGTTAATTCTAAACATGACAAAGTAGTAACCGACAGTGACGCTAGCGATTTGAAACCATCAGCCACGTATTTGAGCTGCGTTTTTTGCAATTGTTGGAAGGATTATCTGCCATGTTTTACTGTGTTTTGCTAAAATGTTAAGGAAAAAATAAAAGTCCTTATCCTCAAAAATTTGTGGTTTATATGTGCGTTTTTTTTATTATTATTTGGGCTACATAAAATCGGGGTGAGGCTTTGAGAGTCTATATGTTAAGTGATCAACTGAATCCTACCGTTTTGCTGTGATGCCATCAATCATCTATAATAATGGATGGATGAGTGATAGCATCACATCAAAACGGTAGGATTCTGTGGTTTACTTCCAAGATGGATGCTTACTTTATTCTAATATCCATTTATACATTTATAAATCATAGACTGAGCAATAAAGATTTGGCCTTTACATGCAATGGTCGTAGGCGCAATCCTACCTCAGTTGAAATCCAAAAGGCAACCAACCAAAGTAGATTTCTTAAGCCTAAAAATTGTTGGCTTGTCCAACCCTTAATTTTAATTTACAATTTAATAATTCGTAATTTTCCGGCCACGTGGGTGAAGTTAACTTGAACGCTAGTTTTTTTCTTTAAAGAGAAAGAGTAGATAAAAAAAAACCAGACTGCTAAGGAGGCGAACTAACCTTTTTTTTTTAGGAAGATTTAAAGCGGCACTATCACCGACTGAAAACCGTTCGAAAATACTGTGGCATCACTTACTTAGCAGTAGTGATGTCGTTAACCTTTACAGCTTGCTTTAAAGTGGCACTATTACCAATTGAAAAGCGAACGGAAATACCATGGCGCCATCTAGCAGCTGTGATATTGTTAACCTTTACAGAATGCTCCCAGGTGCACAAGGATGTACCAAATTTTTACTAAATAATTAAGGAAGTCGTGGCTTGTTTCGTTAAAAGAAAGGAATGGCGTTGTGCATTCCTTTGGTTGAACAACTTGCAGCTGGTCTTTTACAGTGGTTTCATCCTTTCGTCCATTGTTGTATTTGTACAGACTACAACAATGGACGAAAGCAAAATGAATGAAAGCCAAAAAATAAATAAAAAGGATGAAACCAACGTAAAAAAGCTGTAAAACTAGAACTATTTCGTAAGGTACCGTACCCACCACAAACTCCCCCCCCCCCCCAATAACCATTCACTAGCTTTACTGTTTCTGTTGTCAGGGTGCGCCCCTAACACTGTAACAGTGCAGTATCGGTTGCCTCACCCCCCCCCCCCCACACACACACACACACACACACACAAATAGTTTTCTTAAACGCAGTGTCTCTAGTCCCGGTTGGGCTGTAACTGTTTCAAGCCTATTTGAACACGTTGCCGGGACCGGAGTTCTGCGTGTGTGGATCCCGGCAAATAAAAAAACGTAGTTTATAGAAAAACTTAAATTAGTTTTAGTTAGGTTTGGTTAGTTTAGGTTAGGTTAGGTACCCTGGTTAGGTTCACTTAACACGCTGAAGGCCTAGTTTTCAACGAAATCACCGGGACCCGAGTCTTTATAAACTGGATCCCGTCACCGGGACCGGGTCCACTACCGCAGAAGCTCCGAGCAAGATGGCTGGCCTATCTAGATTCCGGCGCGTGAAGTTTAGAAAGGTTTAAGATTTTGATTGCGGTTTCTGGTGTTATGTGGTTAGTTTAGGTTAGGTAAATTTGGAAAAAACTGACCTTATTTTCGAGAAACAGCGACCTTAATTTACCCTTTACACCAACGGAGATAGTACAACCAACGTATACAGATCGATGGTGGACGCGCTTGGAGCCGCTGTGGAAGTGGTTCCCCGGGACCTGAGCCACAGCCTTTCTTAAAATTGACAGAACCAGCACCAGGTGTTCAGCAGGGAGGCGACCAGAGTACCAAGGATCAACTTAGTTGTTGGTGGTAGCCATCTACCGAACTGGGACGGTACCAAGGCTTTCGTCGGGAATTCTATACTTGGCTAAAGTATACTTTATAATGGAGTGGTGGTTCTGTGCGGAACTGGATTGGGGATCGGTGTATTTGATTCATTCATTGTAGACAAAACATCAACTCCTCGCGTGTGTTATATTTATAAGACTTCAATTCATCCTAAAGGATCACAATTTCATTAATATTACCACAGAATTTTGGGTAACTTCTTGGCCTTCTTCCATTGCTTTTTTCGATCCACCTTAAAATTGTATTTCTGTTTGAGTCTTCGTTTCCTACCATGTGCTTTCCCCATCTTACAGTGTTTACAGCGTGGTAACTTAAAAGACCAATACCGACTGAGAAAGGATTGTTCCCACCAATTCAGTAAATACCGCCTTTTGTGGCAGTTGACTGAGGCCAGCAAAAACTCGCTAAGTTCCTGTCACCCAAGAATACTCTTAACTTCAACTTTATTAACATTTATATTGTGCTGTACAATTAAAGGCACAAAAGATGGGGGTGTTGTGAGAAGAAAATAAAAATAAATATGTAAATACTGTTATATGACAATAGTTTAATGGATGCGTTCGGTAATGGCGATATTTTTCGTATCTGTCAGGAAAAATACTATAGACAACAGCAATGGTAATATGGATTACCATTGATAACAGTGCCAAAGAAGCAAATCTTAACCTTTTTTTCATCTAATTATTACTTTTATGATGCTCTCGTGCGTATTTAAAACCAGGAATCAGGACATTTTTAGGACCTTGCAAGTTTTACATCTATCCATCGCGAGATCCACCGCGATCTGGCTTGTATTCTAAAACCAGTGGATCACTTACGCCAAGAATTTTCACACTGGATCTCAAAAGGCAAATAGAATCAACGGCTGAGTAGGTATGGTAGGTGCTTTCCCCAAGCGGCAATTTGGTATAGTAGCGCTGATACCAGCAAAGTTTCTAAAATATGCTAACCGACGGCGCCATTTACCATACCTATCGTGATTCTATTTGTGTCTCCTGTTTGCGTAGCATTGAGGAAGGTGAAGCTATTTAGACCTTAGTGTAGGACGCTCTGGTTCAATATATACTTCTCTCTTTATTTCTATGATGGGCTTTACATAAACGACCGCATGGTGCGCATGTTACCACATGTACTCAAAACTGCTTGAAAACAAAACAAACAAAACGCAAAAAAAAAAAGTGAATGCGTAGTGGAAAGTTTGGTATTGCGCTGTGGCCACATTGTTGTAAGTGTCCGCTTTAAGACAACGTTGCATAAAAATCTACAGCAAAACCACTGTCGGATATTGTAACCATTATTATAACTAGGTTGCAACATGCGTAACTAATAGGCTTCGCCGACGATGATTTAGGACGTTCTTTTATCGTCTAATCATGCTGTAAATCTTATGTTTATCTCGTCAATCGAAGGATTGTTGAATTTGAATGACACGGGTGTGTCCGTAGTAATGAGAAAAAACACACAAATTGCTAAACAGCGTTTCTGTTAGCCGCCTGAAGTAGTAAGAAGGAGGTGAGCTAAATATTTTACAAAAAAATTACCTCCAATGTTGCCTAGCCAATGCTCTTTGCTTCAGAAACAATGCTTTCAGCTCCTGAAGTAGAACGCATGGATTGCTGTTTGCGATGTAACCAGGGTGTTAAACTGTTTTTATATTAATGTGGTTATTTACCAAATTCCCGTGAAAATTGGGTAATGACTAGTAAACCAGCACTCCTAGTGTATTTATGGCTGTAAATACTACATTTTGTGCAAAGGTAATTTCATTGTACATTTCAAACTTATAATAATAATAATAGTAGTTTAGTTTAACCACAAGTGTGGTTTGGATCAAGAAGGGCATGCCACTTACACTTGTCCGAGTCATTTCGATGAGTCAAATGAACTGTGAGGACAGAATTCCGGTCTTTTGAGAAATCGAGAAAGGTCAGCACTGCCCAATAACATTTTAAACTGTGCCGGAGAGCGTGCCCGAACTGTATCGTCCCTTAAGGAGTTCCAATCAGTGATTACCCTTATAGTAACTTCAAAGGTACATTTCATTGTGAAGGTGAAACCGTAGGCCGCAGACCTGTCGAGGTCAAAACAATGTTTCGTGCAAAGGGTAAGGACGTGTATAGGTAAACAAAACCAGAAAAAGTAAAGTTGGCTTATGGAAAGAAAACATGTAACCTCGCTTATCTGCTTCATGTTGCGCTTGAATTACCTAAAATGGTTGGCTGAACAACTTTTTCCCATACATTACCATTTTTGGGGCAAAGGCTCAATTTTGGCCCTCATAAATTTTCGAAACTTTCTCTCTTTGGTGTCGCCGCCTTTGCCTGTTCCCTGCATAGGCGGAGTAGCCTTTACACAGTCAGGAAGGAGTCGTGAAGGAGCCCCTATTCTTCTCATGTTTCAGAATGCAGCCGAAGTCGAGATGCTTGTCGTTTCAACCACAAGAGGTTGGGTAACTGCATGCCATTGTCACAAACTTCCGTCTTGCTTTGGTTTCTTTCCAACATAAAATAGTAAAGTAATACGGCTTAAGAGCTGAAGCCCGTGCTACGCTCCGGTGGTGTTCAATGTATGGTTTGCAACACGTGTTAGTATGGTAGGTCTGTGTATACCCATGTTCGACCGAATTAAATTGTTGCGCATACTCGGTAACAAACACTGATTTTTGTTCGCTTCGCACACTCAATCAGCGCATCCTGTGACTCGCATTCCTCCCCCCTTCTCCCCGCACAGAGCTAATAATCACTAATATTATATTCTAACCAGCGATGTTCATGTTGGCAGAAATAAATAAAAGGCTCAAGGCGGTCTCAAAGTTGCCCCTTCGAAAAGGATGCTGTCCTGAAAAGCTTTCCCCCAATGCTTTTCCTCCTATCGGACACGCCGTGCCGTTGCCTGCTGCCTGACCTCTTGTATAATTATATATTGATAGATTTTTTTTTTGTTGGTCAAGACATAAAGTGGGTGATTGGGAAATTTATTTCTTGAGTACAGCATTGAAAAAGAAATCAAAAGTTCAGTGTAAGCGAAGTAAAATTGTGTTGTGTAGTGTTACATACAAACCCAATGTCTTACACTGAAATTTTAACATACATTTCCAGATGACCTGAACAGATCTAACAATAGCCATGGTATCCCATCAGTCAAACCTGGATCACCCCATCCACGGTAATCTTCTTTTCTCATTCTTAGCAACGAAAATATGATTGCCCTAGAAATTTGTGAAAGAATGGTTGTTAGATTAGTGGTTAATCCTCTCTTTGTTCCTAGAAGTAAAGTGTTCTTGTGTTGTAAATATCACTAATTAAGTAAGCTCGAGAGGATTAGTGTCGGTTTGTTGTGACCCACGAAGCAACACAAACGTTCGGGATCATTTTACCGATAGCAGCCTGTGGCAAATGTTTGCAGCATATTCGCAATGGCTCTCAAGCGTACCGCTTCAAAAGACGCTTTACTTGTTTACTTGGAAAAACATGACTGCAAGATCTGCATTAACATCAAGGAATGTAGCTGTGTTATCTATCGGGGCAAGAGTGCAACACGTCGCAAGTTGAAAGGTTTGATTTTGCATAAATATGGATAACTCGTAATTGTATTTATGTTCAGTGTGATCAAAAGTTAGGCCTATTACAGTAGCTAAACTTAGCTTAACTTGCAATGGCAAACGTTTTCACATGCATATGTCGTGAAGAAAAATTCTTTGGTAGCATGGGTGTAGAAATGTTAGTGGAAAATCCTTTTTATTTTCCTGTAATAAGGGAAAGGATTGGTTTTTTTCCTCTGGTAGTTTATCTAGCGTTGAGCAATTTTTCGATATTGTGCAGTATTTGTTTCTGCCAAAATTGGTAGCGTTGTCTTTAACAAGACCGTATATTATTGCAAGTGCTGCTTCCACGATATTGAAAAAGCATACCAAAACACATATTAATATATTCTGTTTCATTTTTTGTTAATTGTGATGGGAAAAAAGCTGACCCAAAACACAATGTTCATTTATTTAATAGTGCAGTGCGAATACCTTAGCGATGACTTAAGCTTACAGGCGTATACTGTATAGCTGATTGCAGTCTGCTGCCTAATGCTTCATCTGCTTACCTTCGGGTTTCTCCCTCCTCCTTAACTCATTCGGTTGGTCCAATAATATGGTCCAATAAGTGGTAGAAGACGTCAAAATATTTTGGTGATACGCAATATTTCTCCCCGATATATTGTAATTGAAAATTTTCAAATCACCAGAAACGAAAATCGCCTCCCTAGAAAGAGATCTGCCCTTCCAGGATGTGTTAGTGAAAAGAAACGAAACATCATGCATTATTAAAAACCTGGACAGATGCAAAAAACACTTCCATACAAATGATTTCACCGAGAATCCACTAAACGTGATATTCTTGAATCGGAGCAGAAATGTATCGTGCATGAACCACTCTTCTCATTGTTATCCCAGGAGTGGAATTCAAGAATTTGCAAATAAATTTGAGATTAACTGATATACAAAATTGTTTATCCAAAAAAGCGCAACTTCAGAACCGATGGAAAGAAAATCGGAAAGAAAGAAAAGAAACATTGGAAAGAAAATCGATGCTGTGATGTAGCATTTAATTATTTTCTTTCAAACTTCTAATGAAGGTGAAAGGAGTATCACTGAAAATTCAAGTGTAGGGCCATTTTGTGTTCTTCAAAGGTGGAAAAGCGTTTTTGTTGTGGTCAATAGGGAAAGTTGCCAAATCTAAATTTCGGCAGACACTAGACAGGTAAAAGTGACTTTTTCATTTTTATAACGGCAAAATGAAAACACCCGACTGGTGGCAGCCAGTTAGTAATAGTGTTTCCATTTGATGTCACCTTCCAAAAGCCAGCTAAATAATGCATGGATGAAGGCGCGTCGACATTGTCGAATTAAACGTGCTACAAGACTGAAAGAGGCAAATAAATCTTTTTAAAGGGCTTATGAAATATTATATCAGTAAAAGTTACGCGTTTTATTATCACTTAGGAAAAAATTATAGGACGTGCCTACCACTTTTTTTGTAATTTTTTTATTAATAAATTTATTTTTTTATTTTTCAGGACACAAAGTGCACTTCACTGAAGACAGTGACAAGTTTTCAGACACATCGGTGATCACCGTCCAGCAGACAGATGCAAACAAGTACGCCGTGCATTTGGGGTTCCTGAAGCTGCAACATCGCTATGAAGTCCGCTTTTCTGTCGGCAGATCTTTGTCAGACATAATCCAAAATCCACCACACCTATTTGCCCGGCTGATGGAAGTTATTCCCAGTAATCACAGTAAGTGTTTTATAACAGTTTGAATATGGGAACACGTGTATTAGTTGAAAAGAAATGACCCGGCATCAGCAGGTAAAGATTTTGTGATGAACTAGATGGTCCGCAGCATAACACACGCTGATCTAGTTGGGCGGTATGTTGTCGCACCGTCCCGTTTTTTTTTTTGCACTGGCATTTGTTTTTGTTGGAACCCAGAGTTGTTCGTCAACAATATACTATATGTTGTAATATTTCGTTTGTAACTGATTATACTAATCGATATTACCCTTCACATTGCCGGCCGCTCGTCGTTTTTCATTGCTACCCGTGCAAAGAATGAACATGCTCGCCCTTTTTCATTGCCACCGTGCCAAAAATGAACACGCTCCCTCTTTTTCACTGCGGCCCTGCAAAAGAATGAACTTGCACGCCCTATCGCATTAATATTGTGCGTTTGGATCGGTTTTCACAATGACTACTTTTCCTGTCTACCGACCTTCACCTATTGTTCGGCACAATTAAAATATGCATATCTATATGTACATACACATGTGTATATCTAGACATATAGACAAATTTGATAAGAAAACTTATGCTTGGAACACAATTGATAGAATCAACAATTTAAACTATTTTGTTGACGTGACAAAATATGTTTGATCAGCAAGGTCTCCACAGTTTTGGTGCTAGAGGAGTTTGGTGTCTTTTCGTCAGAAAATTAAGTGATTGGTAATCTTGCCAGTAAATAACGGCAATTGAATGCAAATAGTTACAGCTATTCGATTTCAAAAGCTAATGCGCAGCTGCAACAACAATGGAAGACTTTATAATTATTAGGGTTGCCAATTACTGTACGGTATCTTTCAGTGTTATTTTTTTCCTCATCTTGAAGAAATATGTGTAACTGTATTTTGAAAATACGTAAACACATTATACTGCGAGAGTTTGGAAAATCGAAGCACCAAAATAAATACGCACAACCTCACAACGAGCAGTAAATCAGTTTTCAACAGTTTGCCTGGAGGATGATGGAATACGTCTCCCAAGTATCTTCGTCAGGCGTTATTTTGTGGTTTTACTGCTGCTTTGAATCACATCAGCAGAATACTGAGACCCTGATTGTGTCAAATTCGAAGAGGCTTGGAATCCTTGGCTATACAGGCATATAAGAGGGAGAATTACGACCTCATGAATATTCAGGTACCTTCCACACCTGCAATCCAATACCTCGTAAGAGCTTTGCAACCGAATGGAAATGGCACGACCAACAACGAAGGCCATGGCCACAGCCCGACCAACAAAAAAAGCCAATGCCACGACCACTGACCAACCAACATTGAAGGCCACGGCCGCCGCGCACTTCGAAGATAAACAAATGGACTGATGTGATTCACAGCAGCATTAAAACCACAAAATAACGCCTGACGGAGACAGTTGGGAGACGTATTTCATCATCCTCCAGGCTAACTGTCGAAAATTTGCGGAAAATTTACTGATTTCATGCCCGTTGTGAGATTGTGCGTATTTATTTTGGTGCTTCGTAACTGTATTTCTTCATGCTCGGCACTAAACAGATTGAAAGAAATGATCACCTTACGGAAGCTATGAAAGTGACTTTGTGCACTTCTGTAATATAGTTCCAACACCGACAGTTTGTTTTGATCTCTCTCTCTCTGTCTAGAATTGTCCAGTTTCTTTCACTGGAAAACAAACACACAAAAATTTCTTACGGAAGAAGACCAGCTCCTCCGAACAAAATCGTGATAGGCTAGCTGTTAAACACGAGAACCATACAGAAGTAACTGGTTGCCAAAGCAACTGAAGCATTTTTATTGTCCATTTCAGATACAGAGTTGAAAGTGGAATTCTTTGCCCACAAAGAAAAACTCCTTAAAGAAGTGATAGTTTTAGAAGATGTGAACACCAATGAAGCCATTACATTTGTGCTCAATGCCAGAGTACTAGGTAAGGTCAGCACTAAGTTAACTTAAAAAAAAAGTCTTTGTTGTTTTCCATTTTCATAATGGACGATTCCGTCACGGCGCATCGGCTAAAGCGAGGGTTGAGGTACCAACATCCACTTTTGTGAATAAATTCACTGTGGTTTAACAATTTGGCAAGTCCAATGTACAGAAGTTTTGCAGGTTCAGATAAAATTCAGGCAAATAATTTAAAGGAATGATTAAAAGGAATGATTTTCGAACAAAGGAATGATTTAAAGGAATGATGAATAATTTAAAGGAATGAGCGATAGAAGTGGCAGATGTTTTTTTGGTCTTTGCTAGATAGAGGACTATCTTTAATGTGGGAATGTGCAAAAAAAATGGAGAAATTCTGTTCTTTTGTGGATTCCTGTAAAAACCGCATCCTTGACCATCATCACAAGCGATCCTGACTAGCCAATAGCCATTGAACCGCTGCCGAGCTACTGCAATCGACTGACATGACTTGGCGCATAAAGTTGCATTCACTTAAATGCTGCCTAGATTTAAGAAAAGAGCATCGCTTTGATTTTAATCGTCACCATCACGAACCTTCAAAAAGGTCTGCAAACTAGTTTTTAACGGAATGCAAAAGACCGATCCCACCACATCATCTTCAACATGTTGGGCCTTGATGATCAGAGGATTTTCAACTATTCCGCAATTTTCAAAAAATCGCTGAAGTAAGGCCATTTAAAAAAAGAAAGTTGTTTCTCGGGCGGAAAAAAAAAATTTTCCATGCGGGCAGTTTTTTTTTTTACATTTATTTTTTAGCCACACCAACAACAATAATAATTGCTGTAGTTAAGAGTAATAATAGATAGTAATAATAAGAGTAATAATGATATACTCTGATCCCTATTGTTGGCGTGGTACTCGTGATGGGTTTTTTTTTGTCCGGTGTCTCGTAATGGTATAGCGCTGTGGTAAATAGCAAGGAAAATGAAAAAAAAAAGGTCCGTGCGGCGGCTTTTAGACGGTGCGGCGATGCCTGAGAAACAACTTTTTTTTTTTAGCTTGAAATTTCTTTATGCCAATTTTACCACGTGTGGGACCATTTTAAAATTTGTGGAAAATTGAAATATTTGTAGAATTCCCAAATACTCGCAAATTTAACGGATTTTGTGTTGAAAATCCGTAGCGGGTTTTACTTGGAAATTTCAGGTAAAACAAGAATCAAGTAGAAAAAAATGTCAAAAACTAGATACTGAACAGCATCTTGCGAATTTTCGACTGACTTTCATTACTCGGCCGTCTGTCTCTTCTTTAGGCAGGCAATGCAATTTCTGCACTCTGCTCTACATTATTAATGGTCACACAGTTTGAATTTTGTGGTAGCAATTGTGTCCAGCCATGGTTAGTCTTTAATAAGGATGGGTCGGTAACCGAAACCGACACCGAAACCGATTCGGATTTTGTGTCGGTTTTTCATACGGTGTTCGAAAATCAAAAAAATGATTTGTTGTTTTACATTTTTTTAATAATTATCATTTTCCATGTATAAATGACAGCAAAGCTCCTAGCTATTAAAACGAAAATAGTAGAGGAAAATGGTGCCACAGCTATACCCATGGTCTATGACGCTGCTGAAAGTGAAAGCAGGAGTCAGTTGAAGCTAGTAAAACAACTGTTGAAAGAAAAAAATTAGGAAAATCTGGTTGGGGTGGATGGTGGCAAAAAAACCGACACCGAAACCGAGGTTTTTTGGACGTGAAAACCGGAACCGAAATCAAAAAAATGAAACCGACCCATCCCTAGTCTTTAAGTTTGATGTTTGTTTGAAATGACGCTCAAATGCTCATGAAATACCGGTTTGTACGATTCTGCCATGACTCGGATTTTTGTAAGGTACCTTTATGTGGAACAAGTGGTCAACACTACTAGACACAGATGCATTGTTAATGATGTGCATAAAACCATGCGCAATGGCTGTTTGCCGTGACGTCACCATGAGTTAGCCAATGACGAACGAGAACAACGGCTGTTTGGCCGTCGGATTGGACTAGCCCTGTCACGTGATATGCACGTCACACCAAACAGCCATGGCGCGTGGTATAGTTCATATCTGATCTCGTGCGCCTCGCCTCCTTATTACAGAATTTTAACATTTTGACCCCCTGTTCCTGATATCCATTGTCCTCTCATCATCGTGGGACAGATAACCAAGTTTGGGTTCGTGCACTAGATCGTGGCTTTGTTGAAAAAGTATGGTTCAACTTCCAGATTAGCTACTTTGGGTACAAAGAAATGAGAAAAAAAAATGTACTTCTGTACCTCAACGGCGACCATTTTTTCAATATGGCGGAGTTTAGGATGCCATCCATGACCAGAATGTTGAATATGGTGTGGGTATATCTGTCATCCAGTCCAGGTACAAATTTTCAAAGCTGTAGCTTTTAGTATGTTATGTTGGTTAGGACGTTAACACGGACCATAATATGAATTCTAAGCTTGTTGTAAATGTTAACAAAGTTACAAATATAGCTAAGATTGAAACAAGGCCATTACTTCTTACATTCCGTATAGGTAAAGGAAAAGGCACGCCATCTTTAAAGACTGGAATCAGATGCATTGGTTGTGAAGTGGAAGACGAATCAGAGGCCAGCGATTGGCAAGGTTTTGTGTGAAACAATCTTTCCAGCTTACACATCATGTTGTGTTACACCAAAGCTTTAAGACTGTTGAGCCGTGGAGCAAGGGGTTGGATTGTGTAATCGGATGCACAACTTGAAGATGAACGATAGGTTTTGAGCCAAATCGGTAAGCAGTTGAAGAAGAAGCATGACAAATACAAAGCTTACATGGTTTAAAAATATGCAAAAACCAAGAATGAAAAAATTGCTCCAGCTTGTCATATTTTACTAACCAGATTTTTTGATCATCTTTATCGATTTATTCGTGGAATTTTACATCAGACATATAGTGTTTGGAGATGTGCACTTCTATATTTCCAGAGTAATAATTGTATGTAGCTTTAATAGTGTTGTTTTTTTGTAATTTCTAATGAATGTGTAAAGTTGAATGGTTTTGCTGCAAAAGTAAGATTTATGTAGCTTCATTTTTTTTAGTTATTAAAAAAATGCACGTAGGTACAAAGTTTGATTTAAAAAAAAAATGTAACTATGTATGAAATGAGGAAACAAGTTATGGGGGACACGAGCACGCTGCCACAGAGATCTTGGGTCCATGGGTAACTGGACTTAGTAACAGAACCTCCTAATCGATAACCCGTGACAACCCTTACACGTCTTCAACTGGAGAGGCAACAATAGCTCGCCCCATGAGCGTGAACATCTTGCTGTCACAGCAAGCTTGATAGCTCCATGATAAACAATACCAAATCCCTTTGCAGTTGCTTTTCGGAAGTTGCCATGCCATAGACCCTGCTATACGAGTCTTCAGAAGCAAAGCTGGTAACGTTGTGTTAGCTGCTCTGCAGAATTCACTGAACTTTTTTTTTACGTGGCCGTTGTCATTTAGGTCGGCAGCTAGCTCCACTCCTAGATAACAAAAAAAAGCTCGTCACGCACGACTGTGTGGTTATTCATTAGCAGGGGAGCCGTACTATCATCATCCCTTATTACTACACACTATTCCAACGGATTTGTTGGCAGTAAAGATCAGACCCTGCTGTGTGTCAGGAGCACAACTGAAGTGCCTGTCTGCTTGATGCCAGAAAGATGTCAACAGCGAAGGCAGCAACACCATTTATCGCGCAACCTGTGGTCCTTTTTGAAATACTGGAAATGGTTCCATCAAGGACCAAACAAGAGGAAAGGAGATAGGGGACTTCCTCGTCACACTCAACACATGGCCGCGTGTGGGTCTGAAAAGTGTCCTTCACAGCTCACCTAAATGGCTTGTTTTATAGCAATCCTCGCTGACGGAGAGCCTGGAACACCGCCACCACCTTACCAAAAGCTTTCGTCATGGCCACGAAGCAAGCCTATACCAGAGAAAATGCCCCGAGATATCTCTGTATGGTCTCTTTCACTGTATGCATAACCAGCGAAGTGGAGTGCTTCAGTTTAACCACTTGGGGCATCACGCCTGGAGGTGGGCTTTAATGCGCCTCGGAATAACAAGGTCCTGAAGTTTTGGAATAGGACTTGTAGTGGAGTTAAGATAGTCGTGGTAGTAGGCACTGGGGAGTGTGCGCCAGACGTCCAGCAAAGTTAAAATACTCCTCATTCAACCGTTTTGGGCCAGCGGTATTGTCCCTCTTCAGCTAGGCTACGGTAATTACAGGTATCAGTTTTGTTACATCACTGACGGTTTTCTCCCGAGCTGTTTTGGTTAAAATATCGGTGAACCTGTGCTTCCACACGTCACAAATACCAGAACTGCCTGGAGTCCCAAATAGCGCACCCAGTATGGCGAACAACAGCTCTAAAATTGACGTCACGTGTACGTAGCATATCCTGGAGTGACGAAAATACCAGTAACTGAAAGGTCTGTACAAACTTGGGAGGTTGAGGTCTATGACCAAATATAAGACTCAAGTGCTATAAAGCTGGGTCTGGAAATGAACCCGTTTTTAGTTACAAAAGTTCGGGGTAAAAAATTTTTCATAACTCCCACCCAAGGTTTCCAAACTTTTCAGCAGTGAGGAATTTGTAGGTTTGTGTTTGCGCCTCTTGAAGCAGGAAAGCTAACACGTATCTGGATGAAAATTTCTGAAGAACAAAAATGTGTCCCATTTTACTGTAATGTGTTGTGGGTCCACAAAAGAAAGGGAAAAACTACCAACTGATTATCGTTGAACAGTATTCATCACGTGAATAACCTCAAAATGTCCGTAGTTGCCTGCAACAGCTCATGGTCCAGAATTGTTACGAGAGCGAGACGTGAGCTTTGTTACTTTCTGCCTGGTTCGTCGAAAGAAACGGCTGTTTTTTTGTTTTTTTTTACAACAGATCAAAACAAACAACTGTACGTGCTGCTGTTGATGGGTAGCCACGAAGTAGGCATACCTATCAGACCAGGTTCGTGGTCATTTTTGGGCTACGGCATCTCCTTTGCAGAAAGGTTTACTGAAGAGGACGGTTACTCAGAAGGGATGCATTCTAGACTATGGCCTTTTTTCTTGTTTTGGTGTCTACTAGGATCTGTCATTAATGTTTAGTCAGACTCATTTAGTTACTTGTAGTAATCAGGAAGTCCAAAAAAAGTTACGACCCTCTCCATACGGTCCCCAAAGTTGTGAGACTACGTTGACATTAAATTATTAAGTACTGTAATTGCAAGAATGATGTACCAAACTGCATTGATTGGGAAAATTAGGTGAAAACTTTTTGTCATATTTTCCATCACAGACTGTACCTTGAAAGTTTGTACAGACCATTTTGTTACATCCTGTACAGTGGTAAATAGCAGACAGGAAGAAAATAACACTTTACTACACATTTTTCGTGCCTGTGTGGTTGTGGTGTTACTTTTCTGAAGAAGGTGATCACTTATAACCGATGTTCTTCATGTGTTGTAAAGTATTATTTTCTCCCTCTGATATCCTGGAATGCTTCTGCTCGCAGGACATGATGGTCTTGGGGGAGCAGCGTAAAGCATTTTTGAAAGTCAGTCTGGCATCACGGTGGGCTTCGTGGCTGCTCTGGTTACCTTTGGCCGTCACGAACCCACTGGGTGCTCCAGAAAATCACCGAACCACAGAACTGCTGTCACCACGATTGTCCCCTTGGACTCCCGAATCTTGCACAACTCTACCTGAAGGATAAAGTGCGAGAAGAGGTAAGCATGCAGCCTGTCCATTGCCCTCATCACGAATAGCTCCACAAGCGTCCCCTATTGCAGGAAATTCATCTTGAGCACAGCTGCGGTACTAAGTCCTACTTTGAAAGTTCGTCTCGCAAGTTCGTCCTTGCCTGCTATGTGCCTAGGAAAGATCGTGGTGTTGAGGGAGAAGCAAGGATCAGGATTTGGTCCCTCCTCCCCCTCTTTATGTAAGCAACCGCTAAAGTGTTGACCGACATGACAATGATGGTAAGTGACTGACAAGGTGGGGCCATCAACGCATGGTATTGAAGACAGCCCGCCTGTTTGTCTCAATTGCCGATGCTGTCGTTCTCATGTGAGCACCCAACCCAGGTGAGGTAATCGTAGAAAGCAGTCCATCTGATGCAGGGTGCTCAACAAAAGCTCCACGGAGAGGTTCGAGGGGCATGGCCACTGCTCGAGCGTGTCCCAAGGCAGGCTCTCTAGAAGAATTTCATCATCCCAGCTCTTCCTGACAGTGCAGGCAGTTTTCCTGAATCTGTGGAGGGGCCCGACCCTCCACCGCCCCAAATTCGCTAGGGAGTTCAACCCGCCGATGATATTCAAGTTGTTCCTGGTTATCTCCGTGTTCTTATTCTACAGGCCGTGGATCGATGCCTCCAGGGTCGGAATTCTCTCCTCTGAAAGCGCTCTTCAAATCGAATTCTGTGCGCAGGAATGAAAACAACTGCGCTGGTGAGAGGCGCGATTTATCCGGATTCATGCCGAGACGTAGCTGCAGAAGCATCTGAAGGCAGAACAAGAGTTCTCCATGTTCCAGATGAACCAATTGTCAAGGTAGGAGTGGGGATGGAAGATCCCCACAACGGGGTGAACACGTATAGGGCTGTGTGCAAACCGAATGGAAGCATATCGAAGTAGTAAGTCGCCCCTCGCGATATGAATAGCAGCTGGAGTGGGATATGAAGACAGGCATCTCTTTAAATCCAGTGAGATGGGTAAACTCTAATCTTCTTAAGGATTTTCTTCCAAGGTTTCCATTTTGAAATGCTTCATATAAGATTTACTGGTAGAGGTGTCTCGGGTTGCAGATAAGCAACGGGAAGTTTCAACAAAGGTGGGATGTAGGCTCTTTCACAACCGACAAGTCGAACAGATCCGAGGTGGTGATCTCTTTCCAAAACTGCCAGTGGCGCTTCAGCCTGACCACACCTCCCCCTTCCCTCCACTGACAGACAGGTGCAGTCTGTGTGATGAGGTAGTCACGGCTTGCTGAGAGCTTACCGTCGCCCTTTTCCGTCTGCCCCGCTTGTGTCTATTTTCCCGGCGAGCCTCTTCTTCCGCATGGGAGTGACCCTGGGAGCTTTTTCCTTGGCCCCGAAATGCAGCTTTGCCAGCGGGGACCTTACAGTGAGATGGGTGACTTGGTGGTCCAGAATAGGTCAAGTTCCTTAGCTGGTTGGTCATGAAGAAGGCCCTCTGATACGGGCCTATACTCCCCTTTACTATTGCGAGCTGGAAGTTTGCTTCGGCTGGGAGGGAACAGATGTTGGTTTTGTCTTTTTTTTTTTTTAGTTCTGGTGCCAGTTCAAGATGCTTACCACTGAACAGGAAGACAATTCATGGATTAGCAGGAGAACCTTAGATGGCCAATCGTAGCTTTGGTGAAGCTGTGAGCAGACTCGAGGTACGAGTCGCGACAGTTTAGAATGGAGTTAAAAATGGACCTCAATCCAAACGAACATGAAAACATGAAAAGTCAACATGAAAAGATGAAGCTTTTTTCATTGAACGGTGACTGGCTGAGAATGTTATCGTCCCTGGTTTCGCACGGGGATTCAACGTAGGTCCTAAGAGCAGACATAGCCGCTGAATAAGTGATGTGAGCTGACCCTGAAGTTCCATTATTGAATCCTCTCTTCTTCGTCATACTGTGAAGATGCTATTTTAATAATGGCTGCGGAACCAGGCTAGAATCAAGCTCCATTTTAGTGTCCTCAGTCAGAACTCCGCTTCCGTGAAGTTTGACACCTTCTAGTTATGGGCGTCCCTGGGGTCTGAGTGATTGAAAAAAAATTTTCCTTTACTGAGGTCGTGAGGGGCAGAAGGGTGCGACAATGGCTTAACCTACTGTCTGAGCAAATTGCCCCGTGGTCCAACAAGGCACGAAACAGCACCTGAGACTGCGGCAAATGGTTAGGAATTTATTTTGGAGACTCCCCATTAAATAGGTGGTAGTTGGAGGGTCAGCTTCGTTATAGGGAAGACTGTAGGCTTTTCGTAGAAGATTGATGGGAGATAGTGATACATAGCATTTACCATCACCAATGCAAGGTGGGGAGGAATTGTTTTGACCAATGTCGACATGACCAATGACCGTTCAGAATCTCTATTTGAATTGCCTCTTGCATCCACCTGTATTCCATGAAAAAAAGGAATTATCAAAAGCTTGAGTAGCCCAAAAGTTGCCCAATGTTCTCTGGTCGAGAGTTAACAGGGAGCATGGACGACAGTTCATATTCTGGGAGCATGGACAGGGAGCAGGGAGCATGTACGACAGTTCATATTCTGGCGCAAGAAGACATGACGACATCGGTTAATAATTTTCACTCAATAATTAAGAAGGCTCATGGCTTGTTTTGCAAAAAGAAATGACATTGTGCATTCCTTCGCTTGATGCAAGTGCTAGATAATACTTGATGTTGCCAGATTCTGCCTACTTTCAATGAGTGATAGTGTCACTTTAATATGACGATGGGTAGCACCAGGGGAGCTTGGCATTTTTCTTCAAATTAATTGTACATGATTTTGTTCTTCTAACCTCAATAATTTCTGAGAGGACAAAAAAATTAAGACAGAAAACTAGTCCAGGAGAATTCTTCTGGTCCCAGCATATCCAATCTCTCCTTGCTCTAACGGAGCCAGTGTAGTCTTCACTGTGATAGCGAGAGCTTTTGGAAGTCGCCCCGTAGTCGCGTTGTTGTTATAGATATGCCCAAGACCCTTTGCAAACTGCATAGCGGTCATTCGTTTTTTAGTCTTCTGTACAGCCGTACCGGCTGAGAAGACTGTTGCAACGACTTTGTCCGTCCATCCATCAGTCGCTTTTTTTTCAACTTCGCAACGGTACCAGCTATTGACGACCATTGTTTACAACGTTCAGTGTGAGAAGTTAGTTAAATAACATGGCTAATAGCTAATAGACTTCTTCGACGTCACTAAATTGAATAATAACATTTGATCTTCGATTTGGAATCCTAAGATAACACGCAATAAATAGAAATGGATTTTAGCTTCGTTTAAAATAGTCTCGTCGCATTGTTGCATGAATGAATAGGCTTACCGTAGAATCAAATTCTCCATTAGGCCTATCTGCTACTTACAAAATCAAAACTGCATTAAAAAAATTAGGCCTAAAAAATGAAAATTAGGCTTAAAATCATGTTACCACGGCAACGTCAAGTTGCTACGAGTCGCCGTTGGCTTCATCAACATCGTCTCTCTCGTCACTTCCCCACTGATCTGTATATACGCTACGCTGCACATTACGTTAACCCTGTAACTGTGTACCCGAAGGCGCACCGTGTTGCAAAACTGAATATGCTTACTATACAATCCAACTCTTCGTTAGCTGCTACATACAAAATTAAAACTGCTGGTTAAAATTAGGCCTAAAAGCTGACAATTAAGCCTAAAATGTAAAATAGGCCTAAAAGCTAACATTTTTAACCAGCAATTGTGATGGTTACTGCTTTTCGATTAGTATAATAGAGATAGCTGTTGTAGTTAGAGATGTGCGCCTCAACATTGGAAGTGGAGGAACTGTACAGAAGACCAGTGCGACTAGGCAGTCGCTGTAGCCGCTTGTTTACAGACAACATATAAAAAAAACAATCATACTATTTTATTACAAAATCCACACTGGGTTTTTATTAAAACTTTTGTAACATGCTATACAAGCATGAACTTTACAAGATGAATTAAGTGTTGTCTACATAACTTTTCTTATGTTATTTTTTGGCATGATTTTTTTTTTTTTATAATATTAATTATGCTTAGCATGTGCCCAACCAAGCCTCAAGCACAGCAATAGAGAAAAAGTTATTACATAATATCGGCATTTTAAACAGTTGATGACTTGCGCTGTTTCCAATAAACTGTGCGAGACCGGGTATAGAAAAGCTTGTGACAGCACTACCTAGGGAGAGTTACTCTTTTTTTTCCTTACATACCGGGAGTTACATAACTGGCATACAGCGACTCTATGCTTTGTAAAGGGGTAGGCCACACATATACAAATAAGTATTTTACACATTTTCAACTAATAAATTACAAATTTTTACACAAAGATGTGGATGATGAGCTAAATGACTTGCTATCATGCTTTTTTTTTTTATATAATTTAACTTTAAATACGCACCTTTTTTTTTTTTTAATAACACAAAAGGCTCCATGGTAGTACATGACTAGGTTTAGTTTTAGCTTAAACGAAGAAAGTGAGATAAAACATAATAAGTTAAAAACGTGTCATTCCACAGACAGAACGGGTTTATCACTAGAATACTTACCCAATTACACTTTTGCATTCTTGTTTGCATTAAGACGAAAACTGCTGTCACAGTTTAAAACTCTGCTTCTTCCCAACCAAAACGCCCCACGACAGACATGTTTGGGCACCTTAAGTGTCATACAAGCGCCTAGTGGTAGCCAACTTGATTGTCTGGAAGCACGGTCAGTGACAACAATTACGGGAGGCAGGGTGGGTAATTGGTAGATATTTCTAAGAATAAAACACATTTACCCATTTCTGGCTGCGAAATGGTAGTATAAATCGCATGTTTTTATCCCAGACTACCTCCCCCAATTAAATTTGTGCATGGTTGAGACTGACATACAGAATGGCGAGCAGTTACCGTCGTCGCCTCCCGGGTGAGTTAATGGGATCCTTACAGTTGCCATGCATCTGCTGATGTAAGGAGTTAGGTCCAATAGAGGACAGCAGCCGCTTGGGTGGATATGAAAGGACCCAAGCAGTTATTGAAAGGAGGAGGAGAAAGCGGGCCTCCTCTGACTAATTTCAAATTTTTTAAAATCCGCTGAGTAAAAGGAATGATCACTGTCTTCATTCGCAAACTGCATAGTCAAATTCAGAATAAATTTCGGATTGAAAGTGGCAGGTGGTTGAAAGGGCCTGAAACGGCTCATGACCGGGGAAGGGGGTGATGGGCATATGCTCAGCGAAGGGTGTCAGGCTGGCAAGGCAGAAGACGAGTGTCGGCTTGGTGAACAACGGCCCTGGGAGGGTTCTTCCTGAACAGGGACTTTATTTTCTTTAGCATACTAACGAGTCACAGAATGAGAATTTCAGTTTGCAAACAGAAGCAACGACAAGAGGAAAGCTCCGCTTCCCCGGCTAAAAGCAATGCCAGATCCACCGTAAGCGAAGAAATTAGAAGGAACTGAAAAATCACCTTAAATCGACGCTTATTTTCACAATCACACGAAAAACAACAAATGTCCGCAAATTTTCGATAGTCAGCAGTCCTGGAGGTGGAATGGCTCAGGCGACTATCATCTTTAGGTTCCACAACAACATCGAAAATTTGCGGAAATTTGTTGTTTTTCGTGTGATTGTGAAAATAAGCGTCGATTTAACGTGATTTTTCAACTTTAAAATGAATTTTCACAGTAGACCATGTGACATTTTCAAACTAGAGGGAGCAAATGTGGTGTCACAAGGGGCCTGGTGAAGTGACGACAATGAGCATTTCAAATTCAGCTTGGAGGAAGAAAACCTCCAACTCTTCATGAGTTTAGACAAATGGAAGCAACAGGCCGGCTTTGTCTTTGCTCTTGCCAGCAGACGATGGTGAAGCTAGCCGAGTAGCCGATAGTACCACAGACAAGAAAAGATTTGCCTGCGAGTGGAATCCGGTGCTTGTGCCGACCTTTGCTGCAGCGGCAGTGCCTGAGAAACAGCCTAAAGGCCTAGAAAGAGGTATTAAAAAAAGGGAGCAAAAAAAAAAAAAACGTACCCCAAAAAAAATGTCCACTTAAACTTACTGTGTCCTTTTACTAAAAGTTCCCTCTGCCCTCTCAGGAGTTTGTGCACGGTACTGTTGCAGGACAAAGCAAAGGTACTTTTCAATGTTGTGCAAGGCATGACTTGAAGAAAATTCGTTAAGGCTCGCGTGATGAGCCAATGATCTATGACGGTCTAGCACGGGACGAATGGAAGCCACAACCGTCAGGTCGGCCCAGACTTTACTCTTGGCGGCAGATGAGCCAAAGTGAGGCAGGCGATGTCATCAACGTAGACCAAAAACAGATTCGTCAGCAGATGTAATCCGATGCCAACATCACACGGCAAATTCAGCGTTATGTCAATCGACAACGCATAAATAACGTGTCTGAAAAGGGGAAAAACGGCATGGAACGGGAGATCAGTCCAAAGTGGAAATCCTTGAAGTCGTACAGTCACCGCCCTGTCCTGGGGTACGGTCAGTTCTTTCCTAACGAGGTCGCTAGGCGTAGTCAAGGTAAGTTTTGTTTTGTACAAATAAAAATTCAAACACATATCGCATATTTAGAAGCACTACAAAAATAACGAAATGAAACAAACAAGTGCCATTTTTGGAAAATGTTCGTAAAAATAATGAGGAAACTATGGCAGAAGCGGCTATAGCCCGGAATCGAAAATAGACAAAAGTCGGCCATCTCCTATCAAAAATCATTAAAAAGTACTGAGCATCCAACTTGCTCTTGCAAAAGTTTCCTCAAAAAATCCAGAAGCAACCGTGATAGTGGTTATCGCTCAGATCGGCAGACCTAAAGAAGGCCGCGCCAAGACATGATGATTTTCGATGAAGCAAAGAAATCCAGGAAAATCGCTTCCCAGATGATCCAAGGTTCACCAACACAGATCTCCGTGGAATAATCCTCCAAACAGATCAGGAAAATCCAAAACACAAGGATGACACAGACACACGTCTTGACAGGAGTGCATCCTGACAATAAAGATGACAACCACTTGGCACTTGAGCGATACTTGAGGTGACCGGATCCAGGCTATCGGGGGTGTTTTGGTCGGGAAGAAGCAGGATTTTAAACTAGCACGAGTTTTCATCTTAAAGCCAGACAATAATGCAATTTAATTGCGGAGGTATTCTAGGATCAATAAAACTGAACTCATTAATATTTTGGGTAAAAAGTTGTAGTTGAGAAACGACCCCAATAAAATTGGCAACAATTAATTGCAAATTTTTCCCTTGGTACAATTTTAAAAATAACTGCTCAAGTTTGTTTCTGTGAGTGTTAATCTATTATGCTACAAAAGGGAGATACATTTTTAGAAATTGTAAGCATAACTCTACAAGATGAAATAGTGTTTGTACAAAATTACGTTAAGGGTTGCTTACCATTGCTATGAACTATGTTACTGAGTTGATTCAAATTTCCTAGTTTGTTCACTTAAAATTATTATCCATATACTCAGTATTCATTGTGGGGAACTGGACTAAACCCATCACTCATGCAAAGCTAAAAAAAAAATAGTTGACCATTGTTCTATATTATTATTTTTAATATCGGCTGCAAGTGTCTGCTTAGCGTGTCTTGAAGCTACCTGCCTTCCACCGACTTTAGTGGGGAAATCGCACGATAAATTTTGTAATGCTTAACTAATGCTGCACCGATACCAATATTTCATCTGATTGGTTACCCATTTTTTGTGGAATCGTATCGGTTACTCCGGAACCGTTCAGGTTTACGACGTGCAGTTTGCGGCATTTTGCTCAGAAATTCACTTAATAGCTTCCTGGCTACCTTTTAACTGTTGGCTACTATTTTAACATTTTTTTTTAACACCAGTGGGAAAAAAAGTTGAGGGATTAAACTTTGGATATTTTGGCATCAGCAAAACTTAAAACTGTTATCGGTCTCGGATGGGTCAAGTTGATATTGGTGTAGTCCTAATGAATATGGTAGCATCAAACCAATTTTATTGAATGATATCTGCCATTACAAGCCTCACTGTATAACCCAACAAGCAATCAAAATTAGGAAGTCCCCAATCATTTACTAATAACGACAAATTTTTTCCCCCGCTGGGATTTGCTTAACAATTCAAAAACAATTTCAGCCTTGGGAAAATAAGCACATTGGCTAATTCATCAATAGGTGATTTGGTTTCTTTAACGTTAAAAGGAGTTATGTATGGAACTACATGCGCGCGGATAAACTGTATGTTATGAAGGGAATCTACATACCTTGTGTTTAAATAGTAAAATATCCCACTTTTCTTCGAAAGCTAAGTGGCCACTTCTTAGCAGTTTTTATAACACATGCAACCCAGGCATGCATTAAATACATGTTAATAGCGTTGTCATTATTACGGTTTTGGAAAATAATTATCATTATCATCATCATCATCATCATCATCCCCAACCATCATCCTCATCAACGTCGTTAATGTATCATTAATATTATTAAATGTATGTACATATTTACACTTGTAACTTAACTGTAAAATAATTATTGGGCTGAAGATTAGAGCAGGCTGAAGTTACGCAGCTCCGTTCTTGCACATGACGAGGAGATGAATGAGCGGTTTTAATTGGTGGGGTGAATAGCTTCCTACTAACAACAAGACATCAATTACAGGCCAACGACAATCATGCTTTTGCTACGAGGTAGAAAGCAAAAAACGAAGTAAGTAAGAATAAACTGGGGCCAGTTCAATGATGACAATTGCTGCATGCATCCTCAAAAATGGAGCGACCAATCAACAGCACTCGAGGTGTGGCCGTGTTCATTTCAATCACACCAAAATAATCATCATCACTATAATCTTTCTTCTACATCAACGCCAACACAATTTGGCGTTTCTTCGACAGATCATTTAATGAATTCTTTGTTAATCAAGACGTAGTTTAAAGTCTTTATTACCACAATCATCTTCACCTTGCAGAAGTCTTTTCTTCCGTCAGCTGGGAAAAGCCACTAAAGCACCTATGCCACTTTTATGTCCATACGCACAATTTATCCCATGACATCTCGTCACTCATTACGCTTTCTTTCATCACACTCGTAGCAATCGTTGCGTCCAAGCAACACGATCACGATACTCTCAACCCGCCACGCCACTAAAGAGACGCCGCTAAGACGGCCAAAACCAACTAAAAAATTCAAACCGTCATGTGAAATAAAAAATAATTAAAAGAAGAACAGGTTACCCTAAGGCATTGTTAGCGTCTGCTATATACACGTGTCAGGATGCTGATGGCTTATGTGTTTCCTTCCCTTCCCTTTTCCGTCTCCTTTATGAACGTCCATACTCGGTTTACGTGGGTTGCCGAGCGTCACCAGGGCACTCGCGATGGCAATGCCCGACTGCCCTGGGGGTGTTATCACCTCCTCCCCCGTTGGCAACAGCACAATGAGTGACAACACGGCCGCCTTGTTGCCAACACATGGTTCCAAGGCTATAGGACTAGGACGTTCCTGAAACAGTTATCGAAACAATGTTTTAATTTTGGCACGAAGGTACAATAAGAAGAAACAAATAAAACCAAAAAGTGCCCGAGTATGGCTTCCCACCAACAAATTATTCTTTGGCTCACAAGGCAATGAGACTACCCTTTTTTTTAAGCACATTTTGGAAATACTCTTCTCTAATTTTGGGACAGCATGCCAACGCCTACCCCAACACACTTTCATCTATGACTGGAACTTCCTCCATAGTTTTTATTTTCTCATTTTACGGTTTGTAAAAATAAAATAAATAAGTAAATAAATGCACAACACAAATTTACATCCAATCTAGGGACGAATTCCACAGAATTATAGCCCGCCACAGGTTAAGCAGTTACTAAGATCCTCTAAAGTGGTTAAGTAGCTTTTCAAAAGGCATGATGCAGTCTTGATAATTGATTGTTGAAAACAGATTGTTACGCACAATTTCAGAATCAAAATACTGTACCAGTATTCTAAAATTGTGCGTAACAATCTGTTTTCAACAATCAATTATCAAGAATGACGAACTTTCAGAGTAGAAGCCGTTATGGAATTTTCAATGCATGATGCAGTAGCTTTAATAATTGAAGTTGCTGGTGCATTCTTTTCACGAGGTGGAAACGATAATTACTGTTATTAGTTATGACTATTAAATACATACGATCATCTTACGGCAACACAAGCAACGATGCAGAAAAAATAAAGTGCAAACCTTTTTCTTCTTTTTGGCCGCATCGGCATCCAATGGCTGTATTGGAACTTGTACGCCGTCATTCCGCTCCACTTCTACCAGAACGGATGCAAACGGCCGACTAGCCATTTGTTCCATTTCCACAAACAGCCGCTGCAAGAAAATGCAACAATTTTCAACATTGTGTAACACAAAATCGTAAACAAATGAGTGTTAACATATAATTTTGATATCTGCAAACCCGCAGTCCCACTTAAGTTCACCTAACCAAGTTTCTACTGTAATACTTTTTTAAAAACTTCCAAGACCTTGTAAAAACCCTGTCAGAAGTTAAAGATCCTTCTGCGCTACTAACCTGTCTACGTCGGTACAGATCGTATTTCTGTTTGATCTTCCACAGAATGGCGGCGATGATTAAGAGTGATAAGAAGCAACTGGAATGAAAACAAAAAGAAAGACCATAGCAGAGTAAGGGTTTCCTGTTTCGTTTTAGATTGTATTAGCAATTGGTGTGTTTATACTAAAGGTTTACTTGTAATTGTTGAATTTAAATAATGGATCAAACTAAGCTGTTACTTCAAAAGGCTACGCCTATCGTCTACTGCTGAAAATCTGAAGTTTTGCTAAATCTTTGTTTGCATAATTCTTCACTTTTAACAGGGTTAATAGAATCACAGGTGTAATACTAACTGCAATCATACTTAGCCACTACCTATAATGAAGACATAACGGACCTCAAAAGTGTTACAGCCTGCCGGTTTCATAGGCTACAAATCTGCACAGCTTCTCTTATATTCGAAAATTTTGCACTGCCAAAATATAAGTAAGTACTAAGTCTGAAACAGTCAACCGACTCATCTTTGTCGAGTTGATGCGATCGTTTGGAACTCTCGTTGAGACAGTGATGTAACAGCCTGCCTTGAATATCTTGTGTCTAGATGCTACAGGCAATCCGACTTCTCAATGTAACAGCAGACTCATTGTTTAAGGCTACCACAAGTTAAACCCTGCGTGCGGGTGCCTTAAATTATTGCGGGTTAAAAAATAGTATGGAATTTTGGTCCACCCGGCTAAAAAAATAATTTTCGCCGCATTCTGAACAATTTTGACATTTCAATATACCATTTTAAACGGCTCGAAACTAACTTTTCAGTAGTGCAAATTTCAAACCTCTAGCGCAAACCACTAAAAAAAGTTGAACACTAGTTGTAATCAATAATGCATTTACAAACTATTTTTTTAAACTTACTACATACGCTTCAGGCTTTGAGCTTTACATGGCAAAGAAATGTGGCCAGTTCAATAAAATAAAAAGTAAAATAAAGTGCCTTAATTTACAACCTTGCTCGTAAACCAAATTTTGCAATGCTCAAGAACAGCACTTAGCTAAAAACACAGGCTGGCAAATGATAGAAGAACAAACCAAACCTTGGCCTAACTTACAGTTTGAACACACACTGTCACAACGGGAGCTGGTTTGAAGGTTAAGAGTGACATATCAGATGCCCGAATAGGGACTCGGACTGACGTGATCTATTACTTCTTTTCAATATGGAAACAAAAAAATTATCTGGAACCCTACATAAATAGGGTAAGACTAATACTAGTCTTCACTTCTGTACTAATATTCATATGTCAGGTTCAGCTTCATAACCTATTTTGATTTTCCCATGGCTTATTGGATGCAATACGCACTTCACTTCGCTTCTAAAAATAAAATAAAAAACTGGAATTGCTAAACTTTGAGGACTGTTATATCAACCTTATGAAAATAAAAATTAAATCCTGCTTTGGTTGCTTAAAGTAGCACTAACTGAATCGTGTTTACCTTCTGTTGGTGACGACCGATCCACAAGTCACGGACGGAGGTCATACGTTGTTGGGAAAGGGGGGCAGAAAAGAGCAACGTTTCACAATTTTGAATAAGAAAAAATATATATACTTAATACAAGGAGAATGGTTTGAAAATGTGCTAGCTAGAATTAACTTTTAGGAAACCCTTAAGGTCGTAAGGAAAATGACCAACTGAATATGATAGTGAATTGATACAAATGACTGCAAAGGTATTGCAGAAAAAGGTATACTGCTAATAGTGCATAGCTATCACTGTGGTGCTATCAGTAGTACAGTTTAAGAACTACAAAGCCCCATCTGCCCCCCCTTAAACCTTTAACCCATGGCTCACATAACACAGTCTTAAATTTATTTATTTAATTATTTGTAATAATGCCAAGCCCTAAGGAACAATCAACAATTAAGGGCAATTAATTAGAATGCGAAGCCTAATGTTAAAATGGAGTGAACAAAACCGACAGGGGGGGGGGGGGGGGGCCCCATAGATGCCATAGAATCTAGGGTATTTAATAGGGATGGGTCGGTTTCATTTTTTCGACTTCGGTTCCGGTTTCGGTTTTCACGGCCACAAAACCGCGGTTTCGGTATCGGTTTTTCCCACCATCCACCCAAACTAGCTATTTCTAGTTTTTTTTTCATGTAACAGTAGTATTACTAGCTTCTAACTCTTGCTTTCACTTTCAGCAGCGTCATAGACCATGGGCCTAGCTGTAACACCATTTTCCTCTACTATTTTCTTTTTAATGACTGTCATTTATACGTACAAAATGATAATTATTAAAAAAAAATTAGAAAAACAGACCAATTTTTGATTTTTCGAACACCGTACGAAAAACCGACACAAAATCCAAATCGGTTTCGGTTTCGGTTTTCAGTAAAAACCGAAAATTCGGTTTCGATTTCGGTTACCGACCCAACCCTAGTATTTAAACAGACTTGCTGCAAATCAGAGCTGTGAAGTAGCTTTGGGTTTTCTAACGAATGCAAGTTCAGTGTCTAGTACAATCTTAAAGTCATACGAGTAACAATCAAATTTAAAACAGGAAAAACTCGTACTTCGCAATCGTACAGTCTCCTGACTCAAATTATTCCATTGAAGAATAGTGCGTGGAAAAAAGTACCTGCCAGTATATTCTTATTACAGTGAAGTTGTGAACTTTCTGGTACAGTCATGACGACCCATAAAATCGGGTACACCACAGAAGCCCATAGGATTTATAATAGAGCTACAATATAGGATGCGAAAAAAAGATGCTACAATATAGGATGCAAAAAAAAGAATTGCAATCGATGCATTTTTCTCTAGAGTTCCACAACTAGAAGGCCACATCATTAAAATATTAAACACCGCTTTGAACAGATCATGTTTCAACCCACAGTTTGATATTTCTTCCCAGTTGTGCTGGCATCTATATACGTAAAGCGACGGCAGATGGCGTTGGCATACGTGTTGTATAGAAGACATATTTTGTGTTACTGGTTTGTATAGGGCATCGACGATAACCTTCACAATGCCAGTCGCTTGCCCATTTTCTTTAATACTATGCCAAGAATGAACTCGGGTTTGTTACTGATTGTTACAGGGCAGCCACTAAAACCTTTACATTTTCAGCCGCTCGCCCTTTTTCTTTGCCACCATGCCAAGAATGAACTCGCTCGCCCTCTTTCATTGCTACCATCTGGCAGACAGCTTATTTACTTCGGTGTGGCGGTGTTGTTGGCGCCGAATGTTGCTGTTGCTGGCATATTATGTGTAGTTATGATAAATTCGGGGAATTACATATTGCTGCCTATTACTGTCAATACACCTTTACGCTGCTTTAACACCATCTTTACCCTTTCCCAATTCATAATTAGTGGGTAAAACAATGTTATTAATATTGTGAACAATGTGTACAACGCAAACCAAACATTGTTACTAAACAAGTCTGCTACGGTCAAAATATACAGTGAAATTAAAGTTCATTTCATGACTGAGGTGCGAGTGTTGCATCGTAAAACATAAATTACGGATGGTCATTTGAATCCTTTGTAGCAAAAAAAAAGTGTGCTAAATCTTCTTAGTACACCCCTCTTATGAATGTGTAATTAGTTCTAATAACCAAACGTAAAAGATGCGTACTAAGTCCAAAAAAATATCTTTTGGATTAGATGGAATGACGTTTATCAGTGATTTGTTCCAGTTTTAGTTTTACTCTTTATTATGTATCAAACACTTGTTTGATGCATTACTTAATCCTTTGAACACACATTTTAAAAGTAGTTCATAAGATGATGTTGGTGTGTGGTGGTGAATCAGCATTTCTGCCAACAGTTACAAATTGGAATCGATACCTGCTTGCCAGCCTACCTAACAATCTAAAATCTTACACAACCTTGTTGTAAAAAACATTGTTCGTTACATTACTGTAAAAGTTCTCGTCAAAATTTGAATCATAATTTCGGGAATTATGCTGAAAATTACCGCTCATTTTTCACAACGAGGACACTTTTAATATTCAGCTAATTTTCGGTGGCTGGCTGCCACCTTCCACATTTCCCCAAGTTGAAAACGTCATTGGGAGAGACCTGAAGCAACAGCTTGGTAAGAAGTAGAAACTAGATGAGCTAGTGAGGACGCTACCCACCAAATACCGGAGGCCACGAGAAGCGACGGTTACAAATTCGAAGCAGATGACGACGTAGGAGCGCAAGGAGGCCAAAAACTTTTGTCGGAGTGCCTGAGGAAGATGGCAGCAATTTTCAACATAATTCCCGAAATTATGACTCGTATTTTGATAACCTTGCTGTTTTCACTAATTTAATTTGCCCATTGATAAGATTTATTTAAAGTTGCTTGCTCTGTTGGTTTTCTTGTGCTACACAGTTGTAACAAAGTCAAAGTGGAAATGCTATTTTTCCAAGGGAATAACAAAAATAGGAGCTTCTTTTAATATAATTTAAAGCTACAATACTGGTCACGGATTTGCTTTGTTTATTGTCTGCCATTACCCGTATGTTTTTTGCCTTACCCCCAACTTGTACACAGGATCAAAGATTATTTGGGTAATAATTCCAAAACTACTGATGTGCAGCAAGTTCTCCAGAAAAGACCTTTAAAAGCCTAAAGAAACAAATGTAGTGTTTTTTCAAAGTTTAAAAAGGCCACGGCGTGTTTTCAGCGGGCCAACGACCACACGCCATAGGAAAGCTGCAAGATGCATTCAGCGGCACGCATACTGCACATCACTTGAGTAGCGAACCATTTTTGGTTTCATTAACAAACTTGCACTCTATGCTAATTTAATGATGTGCACTAATTGTGTGATGCATAAAACTAAACGACAAACAAAAAAATTACCTGGAAAAGGTAATGAAAAACTGCAGAAGATCTAACTTTGGCTGCTGTGAAAAAGCAATCTGTGAAAAGAACAACAAATAATACACGCGGTTATACAACTGGTATTGTAATCTGAAAAAAATAAATAGCTTACCTCCAAATACTGATCATAATTCAAGGTCAACCTTGTTTAACTTTTTTATTTTTTTTAATATTTACTGCTTTCCTGCCCCTGATGCACCTCTGCAAGTCTCTGGTGCACCTTTCTTCCATTCATTCTGGGTTCTCTCTTTTGATTGATCCATCAGCACCAGGAGAGCCTATGTACAGGAAGTAAGGTTCCTCAGTATGTCAGACAGCTACTTGCATGGAGGTGAGACAAGCAGGGAGACTGCGCAGGTATTGTGTATCGGAAGTAAATACCTTAACTTTACTAAAACCGGGGATTTATTAGGAACGTAGCTTACCTCCAATGCTTATACAATAGCAGAAATCACACCTACGGAGGAGAGTCGTCTCGTTTACACGATAACAGCAAATGCATATTCCAACCTAGACATCTACTGTAAATTGCCTAGTAGCCAACCTGGCCTAGCTGACGCAACCCCCCCCCCCCCAATGGGGTGCCCAAAACAAAAAAAACCCTTTTTCCCCCCCCCCCCCCCCACCACCACTTCAATCGATCCTCCTGTTCTTCCTCCTTGCATTCAAATTTGTTACTGCTGTATGTACCCGGAAGATTAAATGCAGCTCATAGCATTTTTTATTTTGACGAGCACCAGAGGAAGGAGAGGACATTAAGAAGCCAGGCACAAGTCATACACCATTATCGACAAACGCACATCAGTAGAATATTTAAGAGAGCATGGTGACAATGCAGCAGCCACAGCACGAGAGTTTGGTATAAATCGTATAGGGATCGACTGGATACCGTTTTGCCGGATCGGTTCCGGATCTAGGTGACGGATCTGGACCGGTACCGGATACCAGGTAATTTACACACAAAAACTAAATAAAGCCGTTTTATTTTTTCCCCCTTGTTAGTTGAAGCTATGGTGTTAATTTTTGCTTTGTTTCACGTTATTTTCTTACATTAAACACGTAGAAGTCTTACGCCATTATGAGTACCAGAATAGTATAATTGCATGTAGGCTACAGAACTGTTTTTGCAATGTTGCTAAATTCTGCAAATTTATTTGAAACAGTCAAAGCACTCATTAGGTTAATCAGTCAGAAAATTATTTGTGAAACAAGTATGTAGTTCACTTATTTATTTTAGATTAAAATTATTGAATTTTGGTTGCATTAAAACAAAATCAAAATCACAACAGGTCTTCTATTTACAGCTTTAAATTGCTTTCGTTCCGTTTTGTATTGCGCACGGTATAACAAAACCCAAAAGCGAAAAAAAAAGAACGAATCCAACGTAAAAAAAGCTGTATTTTTTTTTTCATTTTATAAACAAAACTATCTCGACTCTTGCAACATGGAAGTCATCTTTGGTTTATCGTGATTCATGCTATTATTATGTATGCGGTTTTTGATGTCGTCATTAAACCGTCTTACTTTTCGAATTTAACCTCTTGGCATCCAAACCACGATTTATCGTCACTTCAAAACCGTTTCTAAAACTCCCGACGCACTCTCGATTCAAAGCCCCGTTTGCAAAGAAAAACCGCCATTGCATACAAAGGAGGTGTAATTCCGACTGAATTAGGTAATTTGGCACGCGTATTTTGGATTCATTTAATTTAATATCATCTTTTAATTACCTTAATTGATGTTTTTGTTGGCCGTGTCGTCAAAATTGACGTGAAATAGCTTTTGTTTGCTAAAACTAGACCTTGGTTCAAGCTGTCGTAACTCAACAACGCAACAAACGGCCGCCATCTTGGTCGCGCTGGAAAGCTGGGATTCCCCTATTGGCAAGTGTATAGCACGTGATCACTATCGCGACGGTGGCCAGTCGCACGTGACGTCACGTGAAGCGAGTCAAAGTGACAGCCATTGAAGCTAGCACGTGCGCGTGTATTGGCGGACAGCCGGCAGGGAGTGGGAGTGCGATGGCGGCCGTAAACTGATTGCTATCACCGATAGCGAATATAAATTAGGAATAAAACAACTTTAAACTACTTCTACGGTATTGAAAACTTAAAAAAAGGATTTTGGAAGCCGTAAACAACGCTGTAATGGAAGAATAACCAGAGGACCATCGTTTCAGGGTATCCCATGTACTGCAACGGAAGTTGAACATTTTCGTAAGCGCATTTACGTAGTCGTACTTCAACTATTTTTTAGTTATGAAAATTTAATACAATTATCCCATGTATATTTTTGTGTACTAATTTACACTGTAATTCTTACATCTGCAATTTTTTATACCCGTAGATCACTTAGTTATTTTACGTCGATTTATTTTACCGAGATATGCAACATGTTTACGGCGACATGTTTTGGTAGTGTTGCAACCAGTATTCGGCTCAATATAATGGCCAGATCCGGATCGAGCCGGATCCGGATCTTGCCAGATAATGCAGTATCCGGCGCTGGATCCAGATATATCCGGACTCGGTCGATCCCTAAAATCGTATAAGACTTCGAGAAAGACGAGACCAATTAAACATCCTTGTTTTAAATGACTATGGGAAGTTAAAAAATGTTAAAAGAATGCATCCAGGATGGTGAATTGGATTTTGCCACATACAAGTTTCTAGAAATGGAAACTGAGTGACGGCAAAGTTGTACACAGCAGCACGTTAAAGCAATTCGCTGCAGATTATGCTGCCAAGAATAACGTGATAAAACTTGAAAGCATCGACAGGTTGGCTATGTAGCTGGAAAAAAAGATTTAACGTAGGGATGCATCGTGGAACAAACAACGCCCAACGTGATCCGGCCAATTGTAAAAAAAAAAAAGCTCGATGCCGTCCGAAAAAGTGTAAAATTGCTGCGTACTTAAAACAATTACTCATTGCATAATATTGCAAACATGGACAAAACTATGGTCAGGTCAGTTAATTTTAAAGTAAACTTAAATCATAGAAATTGCATAACAAATAAGGCTGCACCGATACCAACTTTACCGAAATGATCCGATGCCGAAACGGTTTTTTTAATTTTGCCGATACCGATATCCAAAATTGTATCCCCAATTTTTCATCAACGGTGTAGTTTTCTGCAAAAGTCCAATAATTATTAAAATTTAAAAACTTTCAAATAGTAACCCACAGTTAAAACCTAGCTAGGAAAGTACTCGGTGATTTCCTGAGCAAAATGCCGTGAACCGCGTGTCGTAATCTCGAATGGTTCCAGCGTTACCTATATTTCCGCTAAAGTTACTGATACTGCGAATATCGGCACCCGATCCGATCCGGTATCGATGCAGCCTTAATAACAAATGTTAGAACAAAATGTCGCACCTTTTTATCACATAGATGTGATTCAATCCCTAATGCAGTTAACAGCCCACGTAGCGAACGAACAACAAGGATCTCAACAACCGGGGCTCAAAAGCAAGGCTTCACCGTAGGCTATGTGGAAGTGCAAACGGCCATAACTCCCAGCTATGACATAAACTCCCACTAATTTAGTGGTTCTTGGGAGTAGTATTAAAAAGTATTAATGCGAGCGACATTTGATGATTATTATTTATTTGCAATTTTTTAGATGCGAGCGATGGTTTTTTTTTTTTTTACCAAAACAATACAATCAGTTTCGTTGTAAGAGTAGGCTACAATAATTAGATTCTTCCAACTATGTCCCAGAGAGGTACAGAAAGCAATGAGACAGTCTAAAAAGCACTTCTGTAAAAATGCTTTTCCGCATTTGCTACACTCAAACAGTTTATTCCCGAAGGCTAGAATTGTGTGCGTCGTTAATGTTAATGAGACTTGTGCGCAAAAGACTTTCCACAATCATGATTGTGCGCAAAAGACTTTCCACAATCATGATATTCTACCTTTTTCTTTCCACTATTTACAAGTGCACGCGTCATTTAATTACACTTTGCCGGCAAAGCATTTCTGCACCCAACACATTCAAACTGTTTCTTCCCACTGCGTACAAGTGCATGCTCCCTTAAATAAGGCTTGCGAGCAAAAGCCTGTCCACACTCAACTCTTTTAAATTGCTTCTGCCGACTTTGTACAGAAGCATGCAGTTATAAACCACTCTCTTGTAAAATGCCTTTCCACATTCAACACTATTACACCATTTCTTTCTGCGGAGTATTCCAAAACGCCTTTCTATACTCCCCTCTTTCATCCAGTTTCTTCCCGCTGTATACAAGCTGCGATCTGTCTTAAATATCATACATGAGCAAAAACCTATCTACACTGGACACATTTAAATGGCTTCTGCCAACTGTGTACAATTGCAAGCGTGCGATAAACCACTCTTGTAAGATGCCTTTCCACATTTAACACATTTTAAACGGTTTCTTTCCGAGGCGTACAACTGCGTCGTGTTAAATTAAGTAATTAACAAAAGCCTTTCCACACTAGCCATATTCAACTGGTTTCTTCGTAACCTGTGCAATTTCGTGCGCCAAACTAGACTCGTGTGTAATCGTCTTTCCACACTCACCACGTTCAAACAATTTTTATCAAATGTGTACAAATGGAAGGAATTCTAAAACGAAACCACTTCACAACTTCTTCAACAGCCTAAACCGCCGTGTTTAACAGCAATGACAAGCATTCGTCACTTCTCAGTCTTTGCAATAGTGGTGACGCTATCATTATGCAGTATACGAAACCCTTCACCACAATCGTTGCGTCCATTAATAATATCCTAAAAAATATGTGACAATGTAGAGGATTCATTTACTGATTTATAAGCAAACTTTTTCACAATTCTCTTGTCCGAGAAAATTTAAACGGGACACAGCATTCCTGGAGCATCTGCCGCGGCTCGTTAACGGAGAGGAAGGCTTGTTTGGCGGATATCATGTGAAAATGTTGATTCATGAAAATGTTGATGCGTGATCAGAATTTTTTTTTGAGACCCGGTTTAAAAAAAAACGTTCCACGCACTAAGAAAAAAACATGCACACGCCCTGAGAACCATTTTACTAACTTTTAGCAGCCTAATTTTCAAAGAACGATACGGAATTAGCTCATCATTCCACAAAACATAAAAATCAACGCTACGACCAATGGTTGGATGATGGCGGAGAAACTTCAACGATGGGTGCGTCGCATTTGGGGCGATACACAGATGACAGGAGAAGATTGCTGGCACTCGATCGATATCGCCCTTACACGTCTGATTAAGGTGAAGAAGATAAGTTGGCAAATCTGACCACTGACCTTGTCCATATTCCTGAGGGTTAATTTATGTTACTAACAGTCACTTACGCAAGACCAAAAATAATCCAAGTTCCACTACCGAAACTTGCAAATTTTCAACTATCCCGACTGACAGGCTTTTTCAGGCAAGAGTCACGAGTCCTGCACAACCATCACCATTACAGCAACAGACTTTTTCAAGTCCACTACTTTCAAATATCCCTCCTCTTTCACTGAGCCTTGGAAATCAGTGCGCTTTCAAGCTCACTGTCTGAGCTGGCACCCAGTTCAATACAGGAGCTGTTGAATTCAGCTGGGAGGAATTTTTGCCAGCTTTTCATCAGTTTTGCCAATTTCGCCAGTGAAAGAGGACGGAAATATGAAAGTAGTGGCCTTGAAAAGTTTGTTGATGTAGTGGTGATAGTTGTGAAGGTCTCATGACTCTTGCCTGAAGATGATTGTCGTAGAGATAGTAGATATCTGCTGCAAGTTTGGTTAGTAGAACTTGAGACGAATTTTGGCTTTGCGTAACTGACTGTCAGTAATATGAACCTCAACCAAAGTAATAAACGGCATTTTCGAGGTTTGTTTATTTTACAGATAGATTTACGGATAGATTTACAGATAGATTTACAGCATCGTAGCCTAGAGCAAGCTTACTTCGTTATACCGAGTGACACCGCCTTATACAGAGAGTTACTGTTGTTGGCCAATTGGCTTCCCAGGCAGTGCAGAGATGGAGGTATAACACGCATCCTGATTCGCTCTTGCACCCCTCGTTTTGTAGGTTCCAAAAATTGATTAGGTTGAGTTCATTGTTTGGTTTACGGGCGCGTGTGGGTGCCTTAAATTATTGCGGGTCAACATTTTTTATTTGAATCTTGGTCCATCCACTAATAATCAATGGTGCTAATTTCAAACCTCTAGCTCAAACCACGAAGTTATGTGCCAAAAACCTAGAAATAAAAATAAATACTAGACGAAAAATAACTTATTAGCAATAGGCTATAGCCTATTACATTTTTTTTGCCATCTTTATTATAATATCGGAGGCCGGCTAAAAGGAAAAGGAAAGCCTAAAGGAAAACCACTTCTCCCCTCCTCGCACCCGCATTGAAAATTCACTCTCCCACTCTACCTGCAGCAAAAAGGAGCCAGGCATGCGTGGTCGATCAATCTGACAAGTCATCGGGAAGAGTGCCGGGAAAATGTCCCGGGAAATCTGTCCCGGGAAATGTGACCGGCCCCGTGCATATAACGGGCTTCCTCTAGTATATTATTTATTTTTAGGCTTTCTACACACGTTTTCAGCTTTTAGCGGTACTTGTTGAAGAAACGTGGTCAGTTAAATAAAATAAAAAATAAAATAAAATGCCTGGTGCTTCAATTTGCAACCTCGACCGTAAACCAAACAATTTTTTTGTGTGGCCTTACCAGCCTTTTTAAGCCCCCCCCTCCCCATCAAATTAATTTTAGATGCCGAAGGGAGTGTAATAGGCGATTTACGATACTTGCCAGGATCGGCATCGTACGCGGGACATAGCTTTAGGGATGCCTAGGAAGTTTGGGAAGTTCCTGTCCAGCAACAATCCACAAACCAAACAAGGCTTGCTTGTTGCAGATAGTGCACATTCCAGAAGTACGAAGAGATGAATGTTGGTTCCGTGTCGCAAAGTCACGTCTGCATCCAGAATTTCTGTGAGATGGACTCTTGCACGTAAGAATATGTCTTAAGAGCACTCAGTTTGTGTGTCAATGCAACTTACTAAATGGGGGGATGGACCAATCAGAAAAGATTAGAATGAATGGAAGAAAGGAGCACCAGAGCTTTGCAGATGTGCATCAGGATTATGGCATCAATAAAATGTTTGGTTACGGCAGCTAAAAAAGCAATGAGTCAATCAATAATGACTTCATCACAGTATGAAAATGACTTCATCCAGATTACCTGAATCCACATGGGTGGCTGAAAGTCGTAGACATACACATAGAATGTGGTGTTGTCATCTGATCCAAAGGCGTATTCCGAGTGAGAAAATTTGTTTTTGAAATTGGTACAGTGGTAGCTATCCATCAACATCCTTTCTGACTTGGATGCTGAAATTATAAAATATTTGCACCGTTAATCAAAAAGTCATAACTTTTGACAAAATCAGACAACTATAAAAGTCTAAAAAGAAGAGTTTACCTGTTTTGACCGAAATGTTGATGTACGCGGGCAAAGAACATGTAATGGCAAAATCAGCATCCGTGTCTGGCTTTGTCGGCGTATTTTTAAAATTGATTTGGTTATAATGCCGGTCGTCAGGTTTAGACAAATTGAAGGTAAATTGGAAATCAATTGTCAGGTCATCTACGAAGAGAGCAATGCATCAAACATTATCAAGAAGAAAAAACTAAACTCTACTAGAAAAAAATCTCGATTTTACTAAACTTTACGAAGTTGCACTCTAAACTGACCGACATGTCTGATAAGGTAATAACGTGCCACTTATCACCCTACAGAACACTCATACAGAACATATAGTTTGTGTTCAGTCAGCCTTCATACTCTTTACCAATGCACTCAAGCGGACGTTTTTTTTGTTTGTGTCGGGGATTAAAATAACGTGCTGTAAACTCCTCGTGGTTTATATCGTGCAAAAAAAAAAAAGACTCTAAAAGCTGTAATAATATAAGGTCATCATTTTATTAGTCAATAAAGTTATAACTAATGCATCTTACACATGATGAAATTTTTCTTGTGTTTGGCCTATTTAGTCTCGTCTATTAAATTGTTGTACCAATAGTTAAACAACACCACCACTGTTGCATTAACTTGCATGGTTCAACCTTCAAAGTAATAATCCTGAAATGAATTTTAATCTTTTATAAACCATTTGCAAATTGATGTATTAAAAACTTCCCGTCAGTATGCAGACATGAAATACCCATTAATAATTCTATTGGTTCCCATAATTAATATTTCCTATTTTTTGTATTATTTTAATAGCCCAATGTGGACAGGCAGCAGCAGAATTTAAGTTCAGAGCCAACTACACTAACGAGGGTCAAATTTTAATTTTTCAATTTAAAATTGTCAATTAAGAACACAAAGAAAAAAGTTGTACAAACTTGAGAAGTTTGGAGTAAGGCTATGCAGATACCAATACTGGTACCGGGACCGGCTGCAGGTACCACTGGTACCGGTATCGGACCGGCACCAGGTAAACAAGTACCGGAATCGGTTTGTTTTTTCCAGAATCGGCATTTTCGTACATTAATAATATGGCATATTAAAATTTATTCTGCAACTAAGTCAGTAAAGTATTAGGCCTATAAGTATAAAATGTTTACTTAATACAAAAATGTTTACATGATCTCGTTGAGCAATAAAGTGTTAGGAAACAATTCCTTTGTAAAAGTGTTACGTATGTTACACCATAAAATTACTAACGTATCAACACTGTGTTGACTTAAGTTGTCGTTTAACATCAACACTGGCACCGGCATGGTATCGGCCCATGAACAAAAGTACCGGTAATGGAATCGCAGTAATGGCGCGCAATCTAGCAGCAGCGATATCATTGACCTTTACAGCTCGCTCCCAGGCATGAGGACGTACCAAATTTTCAATAATAATTAAGGAAGCTCGTACCTTGTTTCTTTCGTTAAAATAAATGGCTTTGTACATTCCTTCGCTTGATGCAAGCAAGTGCTAAATTGTACTAGACAGTACTAGATGTGGCCAGATTCTGCCGACTTTCAATCGGTGATCGTGCCACTTTAAAAAAAAAAGAGAGACTCTAAATAAAATATCAAACTTACAAAAACAGGTTCCACCATCCTTAGGTTCACCATAGTAGTGATTCTGCTCGTCACACCTACGGTCAAGAATAATACACAATTTGTATTACGAGTAAAAATAAAATCAAACAGCTGTTACAATAGATAAATTATACAAACTTTTCACAATGGTTGCCAATTATGCCCTTAGTAGTGCAGAAGCATTTTCCTGTCTCTCGGTGGCAGGTCGTACTGTGGTGGTTACATTCACAAGCTGTAACAAATAATTAAAACTTCAGATTTTTGTCATATTAGCAAATTCCAGTATTTACTGCTGGAGTAGTAATGAGAGGTTGGGGTGGGCATGCGACGCGAGTGGACGTATGTATGAGAATACATATCTATTGCCGTTATTGTAATCAGCATAGACTTTGCTCGGCCCTTTAATTTTCTAAAATTTCTATATAAAGGTTTTGCAAGGGCATTGTTGGACAGAACTTGGCCCTGATATTCTTGTTTCATGTTGATTCGATTTATGGCAGGACTGCTTAACCATAACAAGCAATGCTGCACTGTTGCACTGCAAAGGCATTATCGAAATTGAAAAGCAAAATGTCCTAAGGTTTTTAAATAATAGATAGAAAATCCCGCACTATCTATATATATAATTACACAAAATCCGCAAGGCAGCCAGCAGCAGCAGCAAGCAGGACATACGAAGCAGTCATCTGCATCTGCAGCGCCCAGAACGCAACGTCCAGCAGCGCGAACATACGATGCCATCTACCGACCGAACGGCAACTTAATGAGGGGGGGCGGGCGCCCCCGCACCGGGCGGGAAGGGGAGTGAGACGACGCGGAATGAGCGAGTGAAGCGAGCGACTCCGCTAGTTTACAAATAATTCTGCTAAAATAATGTGGCAAAGTTATCAGAAAGTGACATAACACATTTCTGAAGAGATTTGACTTCGATAACGTTAAAAAGATCAACGGTTTTATATTACACGAGAATTATGATTATTCAAACTAATTGGGGCCAATGGATGTTTGGATATTATTTTTATGTGCAGGCCACAGAACTTATGAATTTAAACTGAGTGGAACTTTGTGTTGGAGAACTGTGCTTTAACCAGCAAGAGTATTGCAGCAAGACTTTGGATCAAGATGTTTCAAGAAACACACAGAACAAGATCGATTTCTCAATTTTCTAAAAAAAAAAACTGTCAAATTACAGGTCAAATTCCGTTTTAACGAAGTCCGTTATAACGAAAATTTCAGTTCAACGAAAAAATTCTATGATCCCGGCGAATTGCTTACTCTAACAGTATTAAATAGATCTCATTACAACGAAATTCGTTATTACGAAAAAACCAGTACAACGAACGTATTTTTAAAGTCCGTAGTTGTTTACCAATGTTTAATTACAACGAACGCCCGCAATGAAAATAATTACCATTCCTGGAAACGCGGAAACATAAATAGTTTAGAGTTGTTTTTTAAGCCCAACCACAAGTCTGTGAGACCTCTGTGAGCCGAGCTATTCGAAAAAAAACCCGTGACGATCGTCGATAGGATTTCCAAAGGCCATCGCGGGCTCGTAGTCGGCCGTTCACAAAGGACGCGCGTACACTGTTCTGATGGCGACGACCTTGACTCGCTTTGCATGACGTCATATAATGACTGGCCCCTTCGTGTGCAACAGTCGACCAACCGGAGCTCGTGACACGAAAGGAGGCGCGCCAAAGGGTTTTGAAACGGAACAGTTTATTGGAGGAATAATGTCGTGACGTTGTTGGCAGCAGAAAGGGGATTTCCCCGGGATTCCCAGCAGGCAACAAACTAACAAGATGGCGGCCGAATGTTTGCATAATGCGTCGCGATCGCTCAAACCAAGCGCTGTTTTCATCAAACAAAAGCAATTTCACGTCAGTTTTGACGATACCACCAATAAAAATACTAACTAAGGTAATAAAACCATTTATAATTATTAGGCTTACAGCAAGATTTACCGCCTGCTGACTGATCTTTACCGGAATACCAACACACTTCGTTCACGGTGTCGAATTTTTTTTATGGTAGCCTTGGACTAATTTACCATTTTAGTGTTATATTTTATTATTATTAACGAAATATTTTAATCGTATTCAGTTCCTTCACTGATTAGCTATCGAGAAAGGAGAAAAATATGTTATTCGATAAACAATGCAGGTTTTTCCTGTTATTTCTCCCGTGCATGCCGTAATGCTGGTTTATTTATTACGTCTAGAATTCTTATTAACATTACACTAAAATTTTAACGATAAACGACAGTTAATCATACTGCACAATAGTGTATTTCTATTCAATGATGGCTTATTACTAAGTCCAGCAATACTATAACTTTAAAGAATTTTTAGGAGAATTAAAAAAAAACAACATTGACATTTTTTTAGGGGGGGAATTTCAGTATAACGAAATTTCAGTACACCGAATTTTTTTGGGCACCCCCATGAACTTCGTTGTAACGGAATTTGACCTGTAGTGAAATTTTCTCGAGAATGGCCGTTAGATAATCGAAAAGCCTCTTCTGATACCAATATTGGCATAGATCATCCAGCAGTTTAGGTAAAATATTATTTGTACCAAAAATTGACCGTTTTGATGTTCCAACAGACCATTCAACAGTTTTTGCGAAGGCTTTCTAATGGTGCTAATTCCAAACTGAAAGCTTCAGTCGTTCTCAAGGTATTCAGCAAAAACCAAAAACGAGTTCCAAAAACATCTTACTGCAAGAAGCTTGCTTATTTATTTATTTATTTATTTGAAATAACTGCAACGCCCCAAGGAGCAATTAAGCAGTATAAAAACAGAACAAAAACAAGGAGCCCACAAGCGCCACAGAAGCAAGGCAATCAAACAGTATGGCTGCAGATCATAGGCTGTACAGTAGTTTTGATCTTTCTGACGAAAGCAATTTCAGAGTCAGTTTGAACAACCTCTTGGGGCAAATTATTCCATTCAACAATGGTGCGTGGAAAAAAGGAGCCTGCAAGTACGTTCTTGCTGCACTGCAATCTTTTCACCTTTCTGGTGTGGTCATGGCGACCCACAAAGTCAGGGGCACCACAGAAGTCAATCGGATCCACAATAGTACCGCCATTCAGAACGCGAAAAAACAGTTGCAACCTATGGAGTTTTCTTCGCTCTTCCATCGAGTTCCACAACATCTTGTTGCACATTCCAGTGACACATGTCTCTCTCTTGTAATTGCCAGTGACCATTCTCACCGCCCTCCGCATCACTCTCTCCAGACAATCCGAAAGATACTTCGTGTAGGGATCCCACACAGCACTGCAGTATTCTAATTTAGGACGTGCAACAGTGTTGAACACAATCTCCCGAACTCTGGGACTAGCTTGTTTAAGAAGCCTGTGGAAAAACTTAATTTCGCCATTGGCTTTGGTACAAATACCCTGGACTTGGTCAGACCACGACAGCTTTCTGTCGAGCATCACCCCAAGAGCTTGACATTGGGAAGGTTTATCAAATTTTACTTCCAATATTAACAAGCATAAAGGGTTTTACTAAGCAAATAATTTTGGAATGTGAAGACTGCATTGAAATGTTTGTATCAGTGAAGAAAGCATCGAACCGCATTGGTATCGAGGTTTTACTGTACGTATACACAAAAAAATTGTAGAATTGTAATTTTGTAGTAATCACGCCATATTAAAGATTATGCAATGTTTAGTTCTGGACAAGCTCGCTGTGCCACACTGAATTTAATTGATTGCCAAAAAATCGAGGAAACACTTGAAAACTAAACAACTATTGATTTTTTTTCTTTTTTTTTACCTGTGCAATTTCCGCCGTTGGTTGGATCGCCATAAAACCCACTGACACAATATTCACAATGTGGGCCTTCTGTGAGATCTTGGCAATTGTTGCAAACATCAGACGAATTTAAACAAGTACTATGACCGTTGCATTGACAATCTGGAAATAAAATGTAATAAATTATTACTACTGAGAGTCTGAATGAAAGCACAACATTTGACAAAAAGTTGAACCTGGAACAATTATTATTTTTTTACTGAACATGGGTAGGCTTGATTATAACTGCAATGTTAATGTATATTGTATATGCATTTTGAAAAAACGAACCGTCTTACAGTGAGTGTTCAGTCCAATTCAACAGACGAAATATCTTCATCAGAAGCATCGGAAGCATCTTAGCCTTAGACGAAATGTTTAACACCTTAGTCGGAAGCGTATCGAAAACTTGCAAATAGGGTGTAGTATTTGTTATCGAGTTTGAGCATATTTTTCGTCTGTTGAATTGTATACGCATTCAAGTTAGAGAGTAAAAATCTGAAAATAATCCCGAATGCTTTGGGTGTGTCTCCTCTCCGCCACCAGATGGCGATAAAATTACAATAAACATGTCGAAATTTAGCATTCTTTTTCAGAATCAGCTCTCGGACAGAAAATTAATTTTTAAAATATGAAAACAACTCACTACCATAACTCACAACTAGACTTACCCCTTGAAAAATAATCTTAATTTGTAAGAGGGCAACTAGGGCATCCAATCCTGGGATCATGGTATTCAGGATCCTGGGACCCGAATACCGAGATACTATCACTGTAACAATGTTGAGTGCTCCCTCCAGGCATTCTGTGCACCTTGCAGCCAACTAGGCTACCGTGCATGCCTGCGGCTGCGCTTGCGCGAGAGCTTTTTAAGGACTGAACTCTTAAATAAATTGTGAATATGATCTATTGTTTGTTATTGGAGTTGACCGTACAGGGTTCCAAACTTGACTATTGAATCTTGATTCGGGTAAAACCTATTTGGAACGCCCTGTGTTCAACCACAATCTGTATGGAAACTGAGGCCGGCATTCGTCACATGCTTCTGAATGCGCCATTAACTAAATTTCTGAAAAGAAAAACATGATTTTCGGTAACTTTTTTCCCCTTTCGGTGCGGTGTCAGTGGCTCACTCTCCTTCCGTTAACTTCCACCTATTGCATGGAGCAGTGTATTATTAGTATTATTATCTATATATATATAATACGCTTACGTTGGGCAAGCAAATTCATCATTATTATGCACTACAATGAAAGAGGGTGTATAATGAAAGAGGGCGAGCGAACGACAATGTCAAACAAACAGAGGTGGCCTATAACAATAGACATTGCATTAATAAAGCTAGCTCTTAAGAGCCGACTTGGAAGAGTTTCAAAGTTGGTTGAGTAACAATCACTGCATGCGCAACCGTTGTGGGGTTTGTTGGGCTTGGTATCAGAACAGAGAAACGTACAATTGAGCGTCCTCCATTGAAAAAAGACATTTACTTCCATAACAAAACAAATCAACACGGGTTAAAATGGAGGGGGAGCAGGTATGGGGATATTCGGACCACTCAATTGGGGAATCCGGGTCGGGGACGGGGGAGGCGGTGCGGGACAGGGGAGGCGGTGCGGGACGGGAAAGGGGTTACGGGGGGGGGGGGGGGG
>JAHWFP010072160.1:7163-101495 GCA_023313725.1 Lithobius niger | reverse complement strand
GCAGGGGAGTTCGGAGGAGGAAGCAGGGGGCACCCTTTTCATTCCATTCCATACTGCCCACTACAGTATTTCGCTCAGGTATGTGGGAACCGGCTAGACCGGCGTATGTTACGCCGGGGGTACAGCTAGTTATTATTATGTAGATGATTTCCCCCTGACATTCTGGCACCCATATATTCTGCGAACTACACTGGTTAGTTAGAGATAAAGACTGGTTAAATGTGATTTTTCCTAATGCAATTGCTAAACCATTTTCGGGGGAACCTTTCTTGCTCACAGATGGTTCGAATGGTTTGCAGCCCCTTGGCGAGTTTAGATCAATAGTGCTCATACACAGCAGGCACACTGCCAACGACTTCATGAGCTTTGACAAGTTGAGAGACAATTGCCTATTTGGGAAGAATACCTTTATAGTCCAGGGTTAGTACCTGACATTGCCATTGCCAATCTTCGTCAACCCGTTTCCACTGTGCAATGGTACCGCAACTAGGACACGTGAAGATCGGCATGGCATCAGCGGATGCCGACAGCAACTTTTAACGTCATGACAGCTGAACAGTTCTAGGAGGTGGACGGACTGTTGAACTAGAATCAGTACGTGTTCCCAGGACGATAAGGACTGCCACAGTTACATGAACATTCGATCAATTCAACTGAACCCCGCGATAGAGTGTGGCGAGAATCCATCGTCAATCACAACAGATGTGTCGGGAGATGGCAAAAATTATAAGAGATCTAGAGAAACAAGACAAAATTTAGAAGGACCTGTGAATGGGGTGCCCTGTTTTTTATGAAACTTAAGGACGGATCCATTCGTCCAGCATTGGACTACACGGAGCTCAACTCTCGGGTAAAAAATTACAACTGGCAGATAGACACTCGGTTTCCATCAAATTCCCGTTCGAAGAGGACTCCAGAGACTGTATCGCATTCATTTGTAGCGCAGGCAGTTACCGATGTAAAGTGGTACTGTTTAGGCTAAAGGTGGCATTGGCGGCGTTTCAAAGGACTCTCACGATAGCTCTCGGCAACCTCATCGGAATGTTAACAATTCCAAATTCTTCCACTAACTTCTTCACTTCAACTTCTTTAACTTCAAACTCGATCGGCCGCTTTTGGAGCTCAGACGCGGCATGGAAACAATCGAGTTTGTTCCAGTCAAAGCGGCAGTCCCTCCATCCTGTGATGACAACAAGCGATGACACTGCCTTCTTGGATTTATCCTAAATGCATTCGCATTCCGCAATACAATTGTCTCCAATATCGGGTAGGGACTTCCTCAAAATAAGATTTGTAGTACCAAGCTTTCTTGAATGTTCGTGAGTACTAGTACAAACTTACGTGTTGAAGGAGAGTCTGAATTCTATGAGGGTAATGCACCAACTGTCTAGCATTAGGCCCAATTAACTGAGCAATCCTAATGTTAGACAGCTGCCACCGTAGCCAGAAATAAAATTTTCATTATTTTCGTGCATTATAACGTATGTTGTATGTGTAAGGCCATGCAAAGTAAAAGTGGTTCTCAAGCCCTCCCACATCGATTTTTTTGCAAGAAATAAAAATAATTGACGCGGCATTTATTAGTGACTTTTCCAAAGTCAACATTAGTCTGATCACTACTGTTGTATCAATGCTACATAATCCGCCGCATCATCTAAAAAGCTTCGCATCAAATATTTTTTTGGGGGGGGTTTCTGACATCCGATCGATGCTTGCTGCGAATAAAAATTTCCGAAAAATGGCTTTTTAAATGCTGTGTTGAAGCAATCTGACCATTTTTTTTTGTAAATTCAGTATGAAAACAGCACTTTTTTTTACTATAAAATGTGTTTAAAAATATTTTTTTAAAATCATCTCTCGTCAGTTTTCAACTTTCTGTGCTCGAGAACCGAATGTGTAAAAAAAAAAAGCCTCACCCCCTCATCAGTTTTCAACTTTCTGTGCCCGAGAACTATTTTTTTAACTTTGCATGGCCTAATGAGTATTATTTAAGGAAACGTTCAAAAGATGAATAATACGATCTCTGATCACATTAATGAACTGTATGAGAAACAAAGTTTTTTCTTAGTTTGTTAATTAAATTACAGTTAATACCAGTTATTTTGAAAGCTAAATGTTAGCTACACTACCAGTACAAAATAAATACATTTCACAAGTATTCCAAAAAAGTAGAGTTCAGCCTAGGAGCTATTCCCGGTTTTTTTTTTAATTTCATTTTAAATTTTGGAGCTAGTTTTGACAAGAAAAGGAGGAATCTCCATTCAGTACTATTGTATTTTAATGTCAATGCAAACCCCTCACGGATAGGAAATTCTCTTAAAACAGCTGTAAGGATTTAGAACCAATTAAAAGTCAACTAACGTTATTTAACCTTTAAATTACATCAGTGTTTCGTTACTTACTTGGGCAGTCGGTGAAATACCACTGGCTGGAAGGACATCGAGCATGATCTAGTTCATACCCACTGGCGTTCCTTGTGACGTGTCCACGACTGCCGCCTTCGAGACATACGCCCAATCCTGTGCCGCTTGCGTCATCGCACCACCCACACATGGGATTCTCGTGACACTTTTCACACGTTTTAATCTCAGAACATGTGTGGGCTAAAGATAAAGGGAAAAAAATACACCTTAATACAACTTATTAGTCATCAACAAGGATATAATGTTTACTTAATAAAATTTAAGGTTTTCCGCTACACAATTTGTGATAAAAAACATAAAGAGCACAACCAGAAGCACAAGATGTGAAAACACTAGGACTGTTCAGAAACCATTTTCTAAAATCACATACCGATCTGCCAAATGAATAATGGGCAAAACCGATTCAAATAATTAGAGCGAGACAAAAAAATTCCCCAAATAATAAAAAAGAAAAACTGTACATACCAGGGCATTTGTTGAGCTGCGTTGTCCACTCCATACACTGTCCGTAGGGAAAAGAAGCTACGTATGCGTTGGACTCAACGCAACGCTTTTCCACGCCACACCAAATACACTGGCCGCTTGTGCAGTTATCGCATGTTTGATGATCACTGCACGGAACTGGGCACTGGTTGGTGGGTTCAATGATTTTTTCGGTGATATTGCTTGAAGCAACTGTAGGAGGCTCTGTATTTAAAAAGAAGGTATCAATAAGCACGGGTTCACAAATCTTTGGAAAACATAAAAAATAAAAACATGGCAAAATGTAAAATAAAATTAGTTACTTATCCTAAAATTACCTCAAGATATACAATAAATATTAAGGCTGCACCATTACCGATATCGGATCGGATCGGTGCCGATATTTGCAGTATCAGATCGGTGTTGGCAACTTTCGCTGAAATATCGATAGTGACGAATTGTCAAGATTACGACATGCGGTTCACGGCATTTTCCTCAGGAAATCACTGAGTATCTTCCTAGCTACGTATAAACTGTTTACTACTTAAAAATTTTTTATTTCAATAATTATTGGACTTTTGCAGAAAACTACACCAATGATGAAAAATTGGGGACAAAATTTTAGATATCGGTAACGGAACCGGTATCTGTAAAAATTGTTAAAGCTGGTTAGGTATCGGTATCAGATCGGTAAAGTTGGTATCGGTGCAGCCTTACTAAACACTCGTTACACTTATGCTCAATGCTCAAAACCTTAAATTTCACTTCAAGAAACCACCAAGTGGCATCCCTGCTCACCACCCAGCAGGTCCTGCTACTCATCCCTCATAATCTTTTGTAGAACAATTCCTGTTGAGCGAGAATGGGGACGGTGGAAGGGCTAACACTAAAGATAAGTTTTACGATAAGTGAAAACAATTTTATCTTTAAAAAAACGTTTTCACTTTCATCAGAAAACACTTCCCCTTTAGTTATAGGCTGACTTTGTCTAAAAAGAGGTGGGTGACCCAAAGCCTGATGCACAAATGAAATGCACAGATTAAGTCTGCAATAATGCCTATTCTTTCAACATGAAGTTAAGGTACCGACCTGAAACAAACTGTCAGCTTCTTCCCTTCATCACGTAGCAGGACGAATCACTCTTTTTCCCACTGTACTGCCAGCCATAATATGTTCATCATATTCGAACCACCTACAGCTCCCGTAATATCTCTAAGATAGTGGCTGATAAAGGTGTTCTTATTAAGCCATGAGCCGACCAATACAATTTCGTCCAAAGGCACACCAACTGTGAATGCTCAGAACGAAGCTAAAGCCCTCAACTTGTGTGCTCCCACCAATGGGGGGAAATCTAAGTAATATGGGATTATGTTGTACGCTTGCTGGATGACTTCACAGATCCACACTACGATATTCGAAGGGGGAACAAGTCTAGAAGATGGGGGTCGCTCTTTCAACGTAGAAGAAAAGAGGTGTCTGAGGAGTGGTCCTGTCTTAAAGCGGCTTGGCATTCTATGGGAGCTTCGTGTATTCCAGGTAAGCATGTAAAGCCCGAACTGGGCACTGCACCATCTCACCACTAGCTGGGTCCACCATTGGGCCAAGGGTCTTGATGACGATGGGGCAGGGCGTTTCATCCAGGTCTTGGTTTTGGATACGGAACCCAGCTGGAAGCACCAAAGTATCACTGGACCAGTGGCTACTGAAGTGGATGTGGGCATCTTCCCTGGAGAAGGCCGCTAACTCGCGTTGGTGGGCCAATGGCCACCAAAAATATTGTCGTTTCAGTTGGGGGCAATAAAGCTTTATGAAAGGGCTCGTCAGGGTGAACGTTAAACTGGAGCGCATCAGGGAAAAATTCCAAAAAAGGAATAGGCGTCGAACCCACAGATGGAGACTGTCAAATGCTTGGACCGATTTGGAAATAACATAGCTGTATGCAGCATTGGAAGGGTCTATGCAGTTCAGGACACAGTTAATAACCAACCGGTATCCGGTGATGGTCATAGACCAGCTTGAAACAGAGGTTCTACGAAGGTGGCCGCCATAGAGTAACAGGGGTTCACTGCGTTGTCAGTACACCAGGTAAACCATCAACATTATTTAGCCTCGTAAACCTTTGCAGTGAATTCCCTGTGCATTGGAGAAGGTGATGTGCTCCAGGGGAAGAGAAGCCCGCCAACTTCAGATTGGTCTCCAAAGAATCGACACGTAAAGATGAATAACGGCCGTATTTTGGTGTAGCGTCTAGCCAATGTGTTGGGTGAGGAGATTCGGCAATACAGGTAGGAAAACTGAATCCTCCTGGACAGGTCTAACAGGTCCACAAACCAAAGCACTGTTGGCCAATGTGCAGCTACTAGGAGGAACAAACCTCTGGAAACCCTATTTTGTTCAGGACCTTCTGAAGCAGTGCAAACAGAGGGAAAGCAAAGGAAACACCCTGTCTTAAGGAACGCTGAGACTGTCAGTTGCCCAAACGAGCTTATCCGGGGACGGAGCGAAACTGGGGAATCTATTGTGGCAAGTGGCAAAGAGGTCGATTCATGGCTTCCCTCACTTCATGAAGATAGATCAGCATCAAGGATGTGCGAGCCTCGGAAGTTTCGAGTTCAAGTAGAGTTTCCTATGAACTTGACTCGATTTATCCCAACCAAACTCTAACCAATTTTTGACCCATCTTGACGTTCGAATACACCAAATTCATCGTCTCGACGAAAGTTTTGCGGTGGTGCAAATAAAAACCCACTAGTTCAAACCATTTTAAAGTTATATCCTAAAATTGGAAAACTAGTTGTAGACATTGTCCCACGCAGTCCGTTAAGCAGCATTTTAGTTATTATTACACTAACAAATGAAAAAAGTAAGTATGTTAACCAAATACTCAAACTCTGCTCAATACTCGATTCTTCAGTTACAAACTCGGCTCGGCTCGACTCGAATTTAAATTATTCTACTCACTCACCCCTATGCGAGGCATTGTCAAAATGGCCCTTTACAGTTGTGCTGGTCTTTTAAGTACTGGTCACCAACTTCAAATTTCTAGCATGCACAGTACACTCCCAAATTATTCCTTGTAATGAAATATACAAACCTTTTAATCCCTGAATAAAGCCACAATCTTTATCAGCCTCCCACGAACAGTTGCCCAAAACTTCGCATGCGTGGCAATTATGTAGACGGTCACACATACTTGGAAATCCAGGGTCGCACTCCTCAGACTTATTAACAGGCTACAAAATACAAAATAATGAACTTAGCGTGTAATGTGAAACTTAATAACTCAACCATGTGCAAACAAGTCCAGGCACAATGTGATCATTCATTATGCCTAACAAACAACGACAGTACAACATGACACTGCAACACTATGACTACGAGACAAGGTTTACAATTGTATCCCACAGTTTTATGCAATCACGCCACAATTTAAGGTAGAAAAGGAGTGTTTCAACTGGACTTAGCGTTAAATGTTGGCATTTTTACATATTCTAAATTCGCAACAATTCACCAAACCATGCCACTCTTTACATTACAGACATTCTTAGCGCCTAACTCTTACGACTGTTTCCTTGAGGGAAAGCGACGTTCTGGGGGAGCACATCAAATTCCAACTACGACTAGCGATTAAACAAAGATACTGTATATCACAATACTAATAATGATTTGTGTAAAACTCATTCAAATTTGTTAAACGTTAGAAATCTAAGATGTGTTTACTTTAAAAACAGGGACGACGCTAGGGGGGGGGGCTAAATCCCCCCCACCACCACCACCACCGTCAGATCAAAATCAAACGTATAAATGAAGAAAATTCTGGTTACTTATTAAGAAAACTGTGTTAGTTTCTTTCACAGCGATAGGAAGCACTTGAGGTCACATCAATGAAGCCCAGTTGTCACTGTGACAGTTGTAAAATCATCTTTTCTTCCAGCTGGTTTTAAAAATATTCCCCAAAAATGATGTAGAAAACAGTTGAGAACATTGGGCGTGATAAAGAGAATTGCAAGAGAGTTATTTTTACTTTTAATTTTTTTTTGGAGGGGACCACAAAAGTAGTGTTTTTCGCCCCCCCCCCCCCCGACTAAAATTGCTGCCCTACTGCCGCCTCCTCTGTAAAGTGATTCTATCGTCGTCCCTGTTTAAAAACTAGTGAAAGGAAGAGACCTTTTTAAAAGAAAACCACACACATGAAAGCAGTGGCCATACTAATATTGAAAAACTTCCCATAAAAATATAAAAACTAAGATCCACAAAAATATTCAGCGTACCAATTGAGAACACACAATGTAGGGGTAAGAGACAAGTATACAAAGTTTATCCAGTAAATTAGGCCAGGAACACAAACAGAGGTTTTACAACGTCAAGGTCTTGACAGTGCAGAGCAATACGAGGAAAACACTTAACGGTGTGAGATCCGACAATTGCGTTAAATAAACATAGAGATGGATAGATATTATCAGATGCAAATACAACAAACAGCATAGTTTTTCGACCTAACTGACGATTTAATGTCTATTTTTAAGAGCTGTCTTCTATTATTAATCCAACGTGCATATTGTTCCATCATTCCGAAAGCATTAGCAAAACAAGTGGGCCTTTAACTCCTTTAAGTTTTAAGTTTAAACTTATTCATGAAGTCTAAATAATGGACGTTTTACAGAACCTCTTTGCGTACGTTAAAACTTGTACGGCCACTTAAAAGGAAGTTATTTTTCACGCCTTTTTAAAAAAAAAGTTGGTGCCATTTTTTTATTTCATTATTTATGGCCCTTAAAAGAACCCCCATTTAAGTGCTGCAGCACCACACTTCCTGAAAAAAGTTCAGTTGCCTTGAGCAAGTTTGCTGCTCTAATGTGACTTTTTTGGAGAGTAATTTTGATTTTTGTTAAATAATTAGAGAACATTTTAAATGACCAACTTGAGCAGGTAAAAACAAGTAAACAAGTAAAAACCGGACAACGGCGATTAAAACGGTATTGTTCAGATAATCCGTCGAAAATTTAAGTTGACGAGTCTTTGTCCACTTGTGGAAAAAGTGGTGTCCGTGATATGTATCTTTCTAGGTTCCTCGATAGGGGTTTGTATCATTTCCGTGTATTCCAGGTAACAACGAAGGGAATGAACTAGGCAGTGGACACATTCTCCACTTGAGGGTTCCACAATCGGGCTAGGGTTTTGATGGCGACAGACTGGGACACTTCGTCAGGTCTTTGATTTTTGACTCAGAACTCCGCTGGCAACAAAAGAGCGACACTTGACTAATTCTTTGCAAAATGGATATGCAAGTCCTCTCTCGGAAAGACTGGTATTTCACTTTGCCTTGCTGCCGTAGCAAGAGCTACTAAGAAAACAGTCGTTTACATAAGATTCAGCAAAGTGGCTGCTGTATGCATTGGCGCATAACGTGCCGTGAACACGGTCGACAGGATAAGTGGTAAGTTCCAAACAGGGAATAACCGACGAGTCTCAGAATAAGCGTTTTCAAAAGCTCAAGTTGCGGGATGAGCTTGCTACTCACTATGTCAAATTTTTCCAGACAGGACAACACTGAAGGGTGACCTTTAATAGCCGTTGGTGAGAGGCCCAATTGAAATGGACTTTCCAAAAAAACAGTGACTGATGTTTAAAAAGGATTATATGGGTCAACATCATTCTCCCCACACCATTGCACCACTTTCGCGATTTAGTTTCATACACTTTGTTGTATAAGCTCCGTGACATTGTGCAATCTCGACATTACTACGGGCGAAAATCACAAGTTTCCTTCAGAGTCCACAAGCAGGAAGTTGAAGAATACTGTAGCAGGATTTGGATGCAGCATCTGCCCTAGGTGTTGGGAGAATAAGTTTGTTGGGGGAGGGTGTTAGGGGATGGGTATTAGGGGGGGGGGTATTAAGTTTGTTAGTGGAGGGAGTTTGTTGCATTTGGGTTAGGGGAGGGTACTGGGTTATACTTTCGTGAGCTCCATCAAGTCTACAGTCTTAGGCGCAGTCGGCCAGAAGGGTGCTATCAGGACGAATACTCCCCAGTACGTCTTATTTCGTTCAAAACTGCTTGTAAGATGGCGAATGGGGAAAAGGTATACGCGAAGATCCCTGTCCACGAGATGGTAAGTCCATTCCGTGGCACAAGCCAGAGAATCCAGGAACGGAGAAACGAATTTCAAGAGTTGACAGTTGTAACAGGTTCTTCCAGAAGTTGTGGGCTCTTCCAGAAGTAGCAGAAACAAAGGGTCAAATCTCGGAAGAGAGTTTTCACTCCGTCGTTGGGATGTTGTCCTCTCCAGACAGCTCGTCAGGGAGCACTTTCAAATTCCCCGCTGTATGTCTGATCTTCTTCTGGAAATATACACATGTACCACCACAGGAAAACAAACAATTGTTTGTCCGCAAAATTTTCAGTGAAAATCCATCACCTCCATCAAAACCACCACCATAGTTAAAAAATTTTGTCGGTAGTTCTGATGAAAGTGATAGGTTTCCCCTAAAATTTTAAGGATGAACAATTGTGTGTTCTCTTGTAGTAGTATACGTGCATATTTCCTGAAGATGCCTCTATAAATATACCACGGTTATCGCCGTTTGCCGGTTTTTTTCTACATGTCTAGCATCAACCTACTGAGACTATGCTCAAGCGAGTAGTGAGGATTATTAGTATGGCCTGATGGGTACTGCGTGGTGAGCCGGCATGCCATCTGGTGGTGAGGCTAGGTATAGCTTCGAATTTATTAAATTTGGGTATTTAAGCATTTAAATTAGTGATTTAAGCCAAAAACTGAAGGGAACTATTCTGCTGACAGTAAGACACTAGTTTTTTTTTTTAATGGCCTGAAGTATTTTACATGTTTTTCACAGTATGTAGTCTGCAGGTACTGGATCAGCAGTGAAAGAGAAAATGAAGTCGTCAGTATAGCCTTGATTAGAAGTGCTTCTAATTATATGTAAATACTAGAAGGTTGTTTGTAACAGAAGTAATGCTAAGGTCAATTTTCAGTAAAAAAAAAAGCTAAAAACAGGTTAGAATTACAACACAAAGCTACTTACTGTCACCACACTGGGAGTGATAGCTACTAATGTCAAGCCGTTGCTAACAACGCCAAAGAGATGCTACAATAAACACCACAAAACATTAGCACATTTAGCCCAAAAGCAATTATTTGTGAAACAAAACAACTACACAGCAGTAAACATCGAAGCAAAGGAACCTCTTAGTAAGAAGTAAATACCGACATTTATGCGAAACCTGAACTTTCGTTTGGAATACTTTCGTTATCTGACATATCAAAAAGTAAAAATTACGCTCACCACAAATTTTTCAAAACTTCTCCTTAACGAAAACTTGCAAATTTTCATTGGCTGATTTTCACAGCCACCTTACCTTCTTCGAGCATAAAGCCGAGTGGCACTCACACACCAACGGATTCTTACAAATATTCACATTTGAAAAATGGGCACTATCGGAGTGGGCTATCTACTCAGCTATGCTGGCTAGCGTTTGTAACACCCTCCTTCGGTGGAGTGAGAAACAAATTCCACTGTTTATCTAACTTGCTCAGTAGCTGGGAGTGACGAGTTGTGCGACTTGGAGGCGAGAAGGTTCTTGCCAAGAATCTTTTAGCGTGCATAGGTGTGTCACAGCGTTAAATATGAAGAAGATGACTGTGAAACTAGGCCATCGAACATTTGCAAGTTGTCGTTGAAAACTTTCCAATCTTTTGGTGTGAGTAATTTTACGTTTACACACAGACATTTATCTCGAGACAGGCCTAGTCGGGATATAAACGTTGTTCTGGACACTACAATGCTCAATCTTCAACTTAAAGTTTGAAACACACACTGCAACAAGCCAGAAGCGCTTCGCCGCCCGAGGGTTGAACAGCGGCAATGCTACTAAGAAGCCACTAGTGCTAAACAGAGCGAAGAAGGTGAGGAGATAATTGTAGTGAGAAAATGGAAATAATTAGAAATAAACGTAGATTTACCACCAATTTCTGGACTTCAAGGGATATTTGAACTTTCATTCTTCAAATGCTCTTAGCAATATCTTTTTAAAGACATTAATTTTACAGTAAATGTCGTTAATTTGTGGCTGGCTGTTAGCGACCCCCTCCCCGGTCCTTGCCAGACCCGTTGCTATTGCGACAAACTTTGATTTATTATTATATATCATTTTTACACAAAATCTAACCCTCTGCAGGGCCACTTCCCGCTCTCGCATCTTTGGAAGTAGACAAGTGGAAGTGCTATAATGCTTTACCACTACCTATATTACAGGTAGCGTCCATGCGTTCTAGAGCCGTGAAAGGACCTACTCGCAGACCCAGACTCAGTCAGCAAGACACTTCCCAACAAAATAATGTCACAAACATTCCCCCCCCCCCTCCCCCCCGTTAACGACGAAGATGCACAATTTTTAGGATGGTTGCAAAATTGGGGCAAAGTTTGGGAACATGTTTTTTTAGAGTGATATTTCGCATAGAATAATATTTTGTACTATTAAGCCATTTGTCAAGCCATTTGACAGTTGATTTTGGACTATAAAAATAAAGGTACAAAACTGTAGTATGGAGAAACAAAAAAAGTGGTAACCCCTCTACCCAAATTTGAAATCCCCCGCATATCCCCCTACCCCACCCCATCATGTTATGACGTAGTTTATGTATGGTCCCTAGGCACAAGCTTGTAAAGTGGTGACTCGTAAGACACGCAAAACTGGCGTTAAGAGCTAAATCTACGCCTATGGCTAAACAGGCCACAAACTAGCAGCGGTCGTTGCCCTCTCACTTCGCCAAAGAAAGGTTTCAAGATGACAATGTAGGAAAGTGAATGGTAGGAACTGCTAGGAATGCTAGAAGAAATGTTTCACGTTTCAATTTTAAGGCTTGAGTGGGGACAGTTTAGAATAATGTATAAAATATGCTACAGGTATTTGCGAGAAAACTACCACACTTTTTTGCTAAACAGTTAAGATAAAATGTGCACTGATGAACTTGAGTTAGTACGGATAGCAAGCAGTAAAGCTGTGATTATGTGGTTTGGGAATTAAAAGCTATGGTAAGTAATGGGAACTGGGAAAGAAACACAATCTAAAACACATTTCACAGACTGCACACAAGTAAGAAATAAAGCTAATCCAGATTTCTATTAACAAGTCAGCAGCAGTTTACTTACGTGTGCGCTTTCTTTGCAATTTTTATGTGAGCAGAAGTTCCCGCACCAAACGCAGTCGTATTTTGTGTTCAAGCATGACCTACAGGAAGCCAAGGAGTCACACAGACTGGAGTAGTTAACTATTAACAGACCAAATTAATAAAAATTTAACACACATAAAGGAAGAAAACTGAAAAACCACAAAATAATAAAACTATTCAAGATAGTAAAAACTTGTTACAACAAACTACTCGTATGATGTACACCAATTTATTTTATAACTATATTTTTGAAAACTAGGATGTCATGTAATTATGCAGAAAGTGGCAACAGTAACCATGGTAACATAGTACACTCTCGATAAAACGAACCTACAGAATAAAGAACTTTTCCCTGTAAAGATTAACTTTTAACAATTTGGTTGATCCCCTTCTGTTAATACAGTGACAAGACCTGTATACTATATAGAAAATTTCTGTATAAGAAACAGTTCCATGTAAGAATCCTTTTTCAGTGCTGTATAAAGGTCTTTTCACATACTAAAACCCATGCTTATAAGGAACTAATTTACAAGCATTATGTCAACAAAGTAAGGCGATACCGATACTGGATCGGATCCGGTTGCTAATATTTGTGGTAACGGATATGTATTGGCAACTTCAGCTGAAACATCGATAACTCTGGAATCGTTCGAGATAACAACATGCGGTTTGCGGCGGTTTGCTCAGGAAATCACAGAGTATCTTCCCAGCTATCATTTAACTGTTCGTTACCATTTAAAAATTTTTCATTTTAATAATTATTGTCCTTTTTTTTTTTTTTTAGAAAACCATACTTTATATCGAAAGAAGACACACAAAAATTAAGCATTCAATATCGGACATATCGGTAACGGCAACATTTTTAAAAGCGCATCGGTATCGGATCGGTAAAGTTGGTAATGGTGCAGTCTTACAACCAAGAAGTCAATGAATTTATCAGATGGTGAAAAAGACAAACCTGAAACACAACCCAATATTGAAACTTTTTTCACCGACCAAAGTAAAACTAGTTTAAGCACACTGTCCGTGCAGTACAATCAAAAAGTAGATAGTTTGATTTTATTTGTCAGGTTTTTACTGAGGCTGCACCGTGATACCAACTTTACCGATCCGATACTGAACCGGTTTTCAAATACCGAAATCCAAAATTGTATCCGTAAGTGTAGTTTTCTGCAAATGTTCAATAATTATCATAATAAAAATTTTAAAATAGTAACCCACAGTTTAAAAAAATTGGAAATTAGCCAATAGCAAAAATTATACCCTAGAAATAACGTAGTTCAGTAAGCCACCTTTATGCACCTACGTTTCGTTGGAGTGGCATGACCTGGATTCGAACCGGCTACCCAGTTCGCCCCCAGATCACTTACATAACGCCTTAATCTCTATGGCGACGTCCTCCATGGCATGAAGATAACTCACTGAACCCGTTATTACGGTCACAACTGTGACCAGGACTCCATTCGACCGAAATCTGCTCGACCATAGGCAATGGAGAGGGAAGACAAATCGTACACTCATAAGGCTCAATAAAGGAGAAATAAATAAACATAAATCGCTGTAAATAATATTAAGGAAAATTTGAAATTGGCCAATAGTGAAAATTATACACTAGAACTCTAGTGCATAATTTTTGCTAGTGAACTACGTTATTTCTAGTGTATAATTTTCGCTAATGACTAATTTCCAATTTTTTTTACCTGTGGGTTACTATTTAAAAAAATTTTATTGTAATAATTATTGGACGTTTATTTTAGTGTATAATTTTCGCTAATGGCTAATTCCCAATTTTTCTTAATATTATTTACAGCGATTTATGTCTACTTATTTCTCCTTTATTCAGCCTTATGAGTGTATGATTTGTCTTCCCTCTCGATTGCCTATGGCCGAGCAGATTTCGGTCGAATGGAGTCCTGGAGTCCTGAGGGGGCAACACTAACAATTTAGCCGAATGGTATGGAGGGAGAAACCAATACAAGCCAGGGGCTCAGGGGAAGCGCTGTGAGCTCCCCCAGCGGAGTCCAGGGCCCGGAGGCTGACTCATTTTTGCTATTTTCCAGTCTTGTAAAATGCCGTTGGATACATTTTTACAAAATCAGTTTTGCTGACTGCATTTATACGCATAAAAAAATGTGTAATGTAGATTTTTCAGTTTTTCATACTAGATACTTATTTTTTATAAATAAAATGCATCTTCAGGATAGTCAAGGTTTTTTCAGCTATGCAAAAAGTGACTTGGCTAATTTGCCGAATAAGCCTTCAAAATCTTACAGAAGGGATGAATCGCCCATTTGCGCCCAAAATTGTGTCTTCATTTTTATTCTTTTTATTCATTCCTTTCTCCTACATAATTGTAGAACATTTATTGAACTACTGTACCTGATTTTGATGGGCATTTATCGTGTGGAGTTTTGGGAGTAAAGGGTGGTAACTCGAGGCACTCTGAATTTGACCAGATGCATTTGATGCCAGGATGAGCTTCAATGCAGGAACTGTTGTTGCTATAAATACGGCAACTTCCTACAATGTAATAAAAAAAAAAAAGAAGTCTTGGTTTAGCAACAATTTACATAAAATTTTAATGCTGAAACGATTACCGCAATGACACCTGAGCCTAAATGTACAAGCCCAGCAACACCAGCAAGCCGGAGCCTCATCAACGTACAATTTTCGTTTGTTCCTATACACTGTTGCAACTTGAATCAGACCGAAATAATTCACATTTTCATGTGTGTAGTTTTACTAATTTCATGGCACTACTTGGCTAATTTTGGTTCCGAAAATGTCAATTCACAAAATAAACACGCACATTTCCACAAACTAGACACTTACTCCTATATCCAGCAAATTTTCAACAACTAACTGTTGTCATCATCAAGGACGGAGTTTTTACACGATTCCACGATCGTGGAAAATTATCATCTTTCCAAAAACGTTCAATAACACATTCTGTCTAAGAGTAAAACGTTGGTTACAACGTCTAGGTTCCATTTTGTATCGTGGAAAGTCGTGGAATTTGAGGTTTGCCGTGGAAAATGTCGCGTTTCGTGAAATTCCGCTTAATTTTAGGTATATTTGGGTTTTTCAGCTGTAATTAATAAAAAAAAATTGAGATTTACGAAAACAATTTTTTAACGCCTGTTCGAATACACGTGAAAGGAATGTTGACAGGAGCGTTCTAGTGATTTCGTTTTCATGCGCATGTGTTGTGACGTCACTGCCGGCTTCTAGCTGCTTCGCTGCTGCACCCACTCGTGGAATTAGCCGATTTTATCGTGTAATTTTACATTTTGCCCATCGCGGATCGCGTCGTGGAAAATGAAAATTCTTATCGCGTAAAAATTCCGTCCTTGGTCATCATCAGGCTTTTAAAGGTTGATTTAATCCCTGATCACATCTTGCTTTAACGTTGTTTACAAGCGCCATTTTCTAATTCGCCGGTAATCGTGGCCAAAAATGTAGTAGGCCACGATTACCGACGAATTCGAAAACGGCGCTTGTAAACACCATTGAAGCAAAATGTGATCAGGGACTAAATCAACCTTTAAAAACTGATGACAACAGTTAGTTGTTGAAAATTTGCTGGACATAGTAAGTGTCCATTTTGTGGAAATGAGCGTGTTTATTTTGTGAATTGACATTTTCAAAATTTCGTCATGTTCCACAGTACGAACTTCAACGAAGTTTTTCGCGAGCTAATTTTTTGGTATTTGAAACTATTTCCATCACTAGCTTGTTGTTATGCATTGTCTTATAGTCTGCTAAACAACAGTGCCACTAAATAAATAAAAGAATAAGTGAAGTCAGTGCCGTACTAAGCTACACAGAAGCGATCATGCCGAACTAATAATTGTTGATCAAATTTAAGGAAGTTGTCCATTGTTTGCTAATGTCCTGTACTAATGCTCCAAGCCTTCTTTCAGCAAATGCTTCAGTTGCGCTTAACTTGGCTACTTTCAAATAATTAACACACAATTAAAATAACAATTGTTTAAAACTAGTGGATTATTACAGCATTGCTTGTGCAGATTACTGGTTATAGGATTGTATTGGTAAGGAGTTGGACGAAATCTGTACAAGTGATCGGTTCAGGAAAACTATCTGGTACATAGCTTATTGCTAGATTGGCCGGCTTAGTATTGTTCAGTAGGAAAAAGTAAATTGATACAGCCTTAGTTATATGTAACGGTTTGACCAATAAATAGTTGGAAACGCGTTACTGCGTCAACTATTTCTAATACACCAATCTTCTGTACCTGGAGTATATTCCAAAATGTCGTTTAACATTCGTCCGTTGAATCCTGCGTACACATACATCGATCTGCAAGTAGGTACACAATACAACCTTGTTATAGTGCACATTTCATTTCTGAAAGGTACCGAATGAACAATCCTTAAAACAGAGGTGGGTGAAAAAATATTATATCTCCCAACTTACCCATTGTAAGTGACAGCTGCATGGCCAAACCGTGCAATATCCACGTACAAGTTGGAAGGAGTATTCAAACTATACCATGTGTCACACACTGCAAAATAAAAGATAAAAAGAGTAAGTTTGGAGCAACTTTGTTATCCATTGTACTGATAGTAAGGTTGTACCAGTATCGATAATGGAAACTGGTAAATGTATCTGCTGCCGATTTCAATGATGTTGGCTCAAAATTACTAATGTTAACAAATTTTAACATTTAAATACACAGTGTCAATTGGTTTCTACAAAAACTACCTAATGGTGTTAAGCCCGTTTTTTATTATAATGCCAAAAAAAAGGCAAACTAGGACTAAAAAGAAAGAATTGCCATGGTAGCGGCTAAATTCTGTTTCAGTTGCTTAAACGAAAATAAACATTACCTGTAAATGTTAGCGTTTTTATTCTCAAATGCTAAAATTTACTACGGCGTAAAAGAAAAGTTTTCTTAAAAGGAACTTACAGTTAAAACCTATCAAGTAAATGCCTTTTCACTACAATTCAGCTACAATATTATTACATGTACAAAATGTGAACTTAAGTGGGCTTATTCAATTTGCTACTGCACATTACTTTAGGAAAGTTGAAAAATTAGCACTGGTAGGTATCAGCATGCTACCAAAAGTATCAGCATCAGAAAACTATGTAACGTATCGAATCAACCGGCAGTCGCGTTACAGTAAACTTACAGATGTCATATGCCAAAAAGTCAGTGGAGTAACACTTGGCACCAAGGTTGCGTGACGTGTCATTGTGGGTGTTGCCACCAAACACAAGCATCATCCCATTTATAATAGCTGCACTGTGAAGATATCGTGGCGATTTACTGGGTGTCAGTAGATGCCTGCAAAAAAAAATGTAACAGATTAACAATGTACATAGTTGGGGGCTAGGGATAATCGCCTAACTGGAAAACCGCATAATTGGAAGAACCTATACTGTATAACAGTATAACGGAAAGTCGTCTAACAGGAAATTCGTATAATGGAAAATCGTCTAATGTTCCTGCCTCGCTCGCTGCGGCTATACATATAACATCAGAAACCGCAGTTAGATGTTTATCCAGTTAGACGTTCATCCATTACATGATTATCCATTATACGAAATTCTGTTTAGATGATTTTCCATTGTACGATATTCCATTTAGACGATTTTCCATTATATGATATTCCGTTTAGACGATTTTCCAGATTTTTTATTTATACGGATATTAGACAATTATCCCATTAGATGATTTTCCAGTTAGACGTTCACCCGACGCCCCATAGCTGAATGGATAATTGAGCTCAGAGGGCATTTCAGAAAAATGACACTTGTAAGTTACTAGGAGAGTGTAGATTATTAAGGGGAATTCGGATGGACAATTTATTGTCAAAAGAGTTGATTTTAGTTTGCTACGCTGAAAGCCAGATGGTGTAACAGTGAGAACATGCACTAAATAACACGCAATCAAAATTAACACATTGTGTGAAATCCTGTCACTTTATCACATATCTTGCCAGATTTAATTAATTTGATTGTGTACTAGGATTTCCATTACGAATGACAGATTGCCTATTTATTTCTTGATCACTACTTCAACATCAACTCTGAACAGTCATTGTTTAAACACAGTAACTAATATTCGCCAGATAACGTGGCGCACCTCACACCATCTCAAGACCGGTGCCGGCCGCTACTGACAGATTCTAGTAGCATTTTAAGAATATCTGACAAGCAGGGCAGTCCAAGTTACCAAAACAAACTTCCCTAAATAACCTTTCATCGTCTAGTAACAATAATAAGCCTCTTTATATAACTCCCGTACAAAAAGAACAATTGATAACCAATTAGGCCATGCAAATTTAAACGTTTGGTTTACAGACACATGGGCGGGCCTTAACTTATCATGGGTCAAAGTTTATGCTGATCATGGGCCGCCATTACCAAAATTCACATATTAGTGACATTCTGACCTTTTTCAAACTGGTATTACATCCTTTTAGTCAGCTCTGAAAGAGCACTACAGTGGTGCAAATTTAAAGTCTAAAAGCTCAAATTGAGAAGTTATTCACGAAACTAAAAAAAACTAAGAGACTGCCCCAACTAATGTATAAAGACACAACTTTATAGAATTGGCATATAAAGACATTTTCTTGGGGGGGGGGGTTACGACTTTTAAGTTCTGCTAGCACTGAGCTTTGAATGTTACAGAAATGTGGTTAGTTCAATAAAAAAAAATTAATACAATAAAATTTCAGCTGCTTCAATTTCGAACTATGCCAGTAAACAGTATTGTTTTATTTGTGTGGCCTTACGTACATGCAGCATTTTAGTAACCGAGTGGGCAAAGCAAGCAAAGCCAATTACACGACTGAAATTGGGTTTTGTGTGTCCGTTTGTCTGCCTGTATGTGTGTTTGTCTGTTTGGGAATGGATAACATTAGCAATTTTGTTCGGATTTGGTTGACATTTCGTGACAAGGGAATTTAGGTGCATGAAAGAAAGGAGTGCAGAGATGAAATTCCCATGAACTATTTTCTGAGATTTTCGCATTTTCCATCGGAAGGCCATGACATAATCGTTACATTTAAAGTTTCTTTTCACTGCATAAGCGTGTGCATAGTCAAATTTGACTTAGTACTAAAGCTTTGGTACATCCTCCATATTTGAAAGGTAGCAAAGGTGCATGAAACTCACAAGACCGAAAATGAAATTCCTCCCTCAAATAATTTCGGTGGAAATAGGATTTTTCGCACGTGGTCTTCGCTTAGTTGCGGTTAGGTACAGCCATCCTTTAGAAAAGTCGCCACTCGCTTCAAGGATGCTGTCAGCTGACAAGACTTCGGAAACTCTGGGAAAATTTGCCAATTACTGACAACAAACGATATTAATTGACGCTGTCTGCGTTTTAGGCCGAAATTAAAAGTATGTATTGCAGCATCTATCCCTCAGCCGAGTAACTTTTTTCAGAACTCAATTATACCATAAATTAGTACTAAACACCAATGGGCTTATAAGCAGTTAATTTGGCAAAAATCGGAGGTGAACATGAAAAAAAAGCATAGCTATTATCCAACTTTACTTCTGTAAACATTCACACACGTAATCTGGAATCAGTCTAGCCTTTACTGTCATTTATTCACAAATTTAATTTACGAGATCACTACTCCTTGAAATTCGAACATATCTCACAGTTAAAACTAATTTCTAACCACACAAATCTTCCTATCCGACGCGATTCATGTACGTGATCTGGAATGGCCTAGCCTTATTCTCATTTATTCACAAATTTAGTTCATTTAGCTTGTCACGCCTCTAAATTCCAACATAATTCACAGTTAAAACTAAGTTTCAACCATACAAACCTTTGTAACCAAGCGACTCGCGATCATTAATACCTGTGGAAGTTTACGCCGCTATATTTTACAAAATTGTTGAGACGTTAGCATGGTTTCCTGTCCAGGAGAGTGATTCCGATGTTTGTGTAGCTCACTCTATCCTGGACGGAGAATGATGCCAACTTCCAGGAGATGGCAATGGAAACTTGCGTTGCCAGGCATAAAAGATTCACATTATCAGGCGAACGTTACTAAAAATGAATATTTTGAATTTTATCTTAATATTGTAAATATTGCTGCATGGACGTTTTTAATTGTTTTTCCCTGGTATTAAAGAGTGTTTACAAAGGCATGTTATCTTAATTACAAAAGTGTAAATATCCTGAACGGCCTTTTTAACATGAACGGCATCTCTTTATGCCATTCTATACTTACCACGACCTTTTGTGAGGATTGTAACTATACAAGACATTCGCCAGAGTTTGAGACGATAAACTGACTGAGTGGAATCCCCCGTGGACATATATCCTTTTGCTGTGTTCGTCGTAGATACTTGTGTGACCGTAGCCTCCTCTTACTATAGCTCCCGTTGTATTTACTAGTATCCATTCATCGCGATCTAAAGAAAGAACACAATGTTAGTATAACTATAAATACACTTTACTCTTGGTATTACGGTAAATCACACAGTAACAACAGTGTTGAGAAATTTGAACCACAAAAGAGACTGGATGAATATAAATGTTCAGATATCTAATTCTTCAGAAACAAAGGGATACTATTCAGATACACTACATGATGAGTGGAAATTGCACGCCAGAGCTGGAATATTTTATATCTTTTAAAAACCAAACAAAACAGAGGAGTGTGGTTTGCGTTGCTTTACACGGTTTGAAAATTTGCCAGTGGTATTACTTCGAGAACTTTGGCTACATTTTTTATCACGTTTGACTTACTTAAGTAAGGGTGCTGAATTTATGAAATTAACAACTGGATTTAAAGCAAAAGCAAGAGGAGGTTCCATACATGTGTAAATTTTGGCTTACACTTGGCTTTTTTATTTGCACTCTGATGCGGCTGATGTTGGAGGGGGGAACCATCCAACAATTACAGCACAGTTTTCGGCCCATTTTGAAAACGCCCCTTCACCGTTCTCTCAAATGTCACAGTATTCAAAGCAATATTCAATAATTATGTCACACTTCTACAATGACGCCCGTCCTTTCCCCCTCCCTTCCGTATACAGGGGCATCTAGGAAAAACACTGAATAGACAATCGCTTGTATGTTTAGCTCTGGTGAAAATGAAAATGTGAACGGAGTGCGGAAAAAGGAACAAGTCACTAGTGGTTGTCCATCACGAGTGGTGTCCCTCAAGGCAGCGTCCTTGGCCCCCTTCTGTTTATAGTATTCTCTGATAATGCCTGGGATGGTATTGCTTCCGTGTTTTGGCTTTTGCTGATGACCGTAAGTTGGGCAGAAAGATTTGCAGTATTGAGGACTGCAAGGTGCTTCAGTGTGATTTGGAGAGGTTGGTGGTGTGGACAAGGATGCCATGATGACACTGAATATTGCGAAATGCCACATCCTGCGTACTGGCTGGCGGCCAGGAAAACTGGCTTTTTCTTACAAATCGATGGCGTGTCCCTTAATATGGTTGAGACTGAGAAGGATTTAAGGGCGATTGTCTCTGCGAAAGGAAAGCGGGCTAATCAGTGTGCTGCTGTCGTGACTACGGCTAATCAGGCCTTCCACACGGTCGCCGAATGTGTTAGACCTTTGCTGGAATATTGTTCTTCTGTCTGGTCCCCGCATCTGTTAACCCTTTAAGGACTGCACTTGCGCTAAGGGCTCATAACTGACTTGTAGGAAAAACATCATAGCGTCTCACCCACTTGAAGTAAGGGAATAAAACCTGTGTCATTTTTTTCCTTAATGATCTGGCCTTCATATCCCATTTTTTTGTTTTGCTGTTATTGCCTGGAAGTTTTTGATCTGACCAGTAGAAGATCTGTAAACCATGATAATACAGCGGGCGCATTTGGGCGCACTCGTCCTTAAAGGGTTAAGTGACATTAGGAAGTGCAAAGAAGATTTACGAATATGTTTTGGAATTTACGTCATTCTGAATATGACGATGGGCTGGGTTTGCTTGGGTTGGAAACGCTTGCTGATCAAAAAAAAATCTCGATCTGATTTGTGTCTTCAAGCTCCTGAGTGGACTCAATGACATTGGCTACAGAAAGCTCCTAACTCCTTGGGTGGATAGGTTTGCTGGACCTCGTAGTTTGTTTCTTCGGTGATGTCAGGTTGATATTCGGAGGTGTTGGTGTCAGGGTGGTCAAGCCGTGGAATGTTCAACCTGAAGAGGTCAGATGTGTTCCCTCCCTTAACATCGCCTGTCCCTGTGCAAAAGCCACGGGATAGTTGATGGCTTCCACGGACGTTTTTGATCCATCAGAACTTTCGCCGTGCTTGGATTCCTTCTTATTATTCTTGATTTATACTTTATTTACAACATTGCTTTAGTAACTACTCAGCAACTTTCCAAATCCCCTACAATGCCAGCAATATTTGTCACTCCCTGCAAGTTATTTAAAATGGTGCCTACTTTAAAATAAAAAGGGGGCATCAAACATGGGCATTTCATGATCCATTCATCACATAATAAATAAGCACAAATGGCAGTAAAATGACAAAAACACACAACGAACTTAAATGAGTCAACTGTGGGCACTGCCAGTAAAAGATTTCGGTTACGATTAAACAATCTAAACTTAAAAAATGCAATAAAACGAATAAATAATTTATACGATTGTAATTAATTCATAGAAAAAATGCAAGTTCATCTGGGTTTAACACTCACCGATAATATATTCTTGCACTACACTCATGTAGCCATAAACAGGGCTATGGCCAAAGATCACTATCATCTTGTCTTGTACTAAAGTAGCCGTATGACCAACCACGGCCAATGGAGGACATGGTTCCACAGAACAACGTGGGAGTGTTCGCTGATGAGGTAAGAGCGACCACGAACGATTTGCTAAAGCGTAAACCCAAAGTTCGTCCGTCACAATTCCCGCTTCTGACACGCCTCCAAACATATAAACATTGTCCTATTAAAAAAAAAAGGCGAAATTATTTTGGAGTTAATGAATTTCAAACATTTGGTGAAACTTCAAACATTAGCATCATTAATGTACTACACTGTACAAATCAAGTACACGCTCCACTTACCCTGTATAAGACAACACTATGACCATATCTCTGGCTTGGCTGATGACTGCTTGTTGTTGTTGTTAATTCCCATTTCTTTACTTTAAAATGATACCTGCAAGCAAACGTGCAATATGTAGTTTTATCGCCATTTCTTTAGTTGGGTAAGAGTGGTTCTTCCTACAGGGGCTAGGCACACGATAGGCATACTGCAGGAAAGCATACTGCGAGCGACAGAGAAGTCATTATTGCTCGCTATGGCTCGCAGGGTGCTTTCGCATAATACGCCTATTGTGTGCCTAGTCCCTGTGGTTCTTCCAAATAGGCAACAAATGGTATCACTCATAAACTGATTCCTATAAATTTCAGTAGGCTCCAATGCAGCATCAACCTTTATTTATTTAGCTGTAGTAAAAACTCAGAAGATAAGGTTCCCCCCACTTTTTCCACAGAAGGGGAGATGTAATCTTCACACAAATGTGTGCTGATGTTTCAGCAAAACAATGAAAAAGATCAATATTCCCTACAACCTTCATCGAAACTAGGGTGAGAATTTAACCTTCATTGTTAAACTAGAATGGTTCTTATTTCATAAACGATGTGATTCGACGGAATACCAAACTGATAAACATACACAATCACTGTAAATTAGAAGTGGAAATAAACCAACCTGTGTTGAGGAAATAAGCTTGGCGATAAACGCACCACTGGTAAAGTGAATGAAAACAACAGGATTGTTGTACACCGAATACATGGTTTGTTGAAAATGTGTGGATCGTTAGATATCCAAATTTAAAAAATGAGAAAAACTATGGTCTTAGTTTGGTTATTTCCACTCACTTTTATAGCAAATTAAACAAGTTTTTAAGTTTGGCCCTTTCTCTATTATACAAGACTTTTTTAAAGTTGTGTATTGGTTTGTACATGTATTTTGTTTTCATATTGCACATTGTTTTTAACTTTTAGAGTTTTTATGCCCCCCCCCCTTCCGTGAATGCGCAGAAATTGTGGATTTTAATAAAGAACTGCCCGATTGCTATTACCGCACATGGTGACGACCTACACCTCCTTATTTAGAATCCTTGCTCAGCCACTCTTTGGTTCAGCACGTGAAGGATTAACTTCGGGTAAATGGTTTGATGTGTTTTTTTTTTCCATAGCAGCACATCTGTTCACATACCCATAAGACCTAGATTTCATTAATTCTTACCTGAGCACTTGAAATGGGCTGGCATGAAAACTGTAGCCTCCAAACACCCACATGACATCTTGATACACAACAGCTTGGCAAGACGCCCTTCCGGGAGGCGGATCGTGTACCTCCACAGGTACCCACACACCGGTCGTCTCGGGCTGACTACAGTCTAGACCTATCATGGCCACACACAAATGAACTACATGAAAATTTCTGCTGAAAAACCCTAGCAACTGATAATAATAGCAACACATAATCATATTTCAAAAACCGGAAAACGGCAACTACTGTGGCTGTTATCAGACATCTCAAAAAAACAATAACGTGTGCCGTATGCCACAAAAAGGAACAACTGCAACTGTTCACTTGAATATTTGGTGAAATTACAATATATCAGTAAATACAACATTCATGTAATCCTCATGTTCACCCACACCAGACAGCCTAAATTAACAACGATCACATTGTGCTAGTCAGAATTAAAGCATGAAGATCAAAATATGCCCTATGTATGACCAGCAAAATGTGATCGTCGTTCAATTTGCACTGATGATGGTGAATAAGTTCTTCTGAGGGTGGCATGAGCATGACGTGACTGTTGTATTCACTAATATATTGTAATTTCTCCGAAAATTTAAGTGGACAATTACAGTTGTTCCTTTTCGTTGTGTATGCGTTATTGTTTCTTTGAGACACTAATCATAGGCCATATAGAAAGGCACGTAATGAATTCTATTCCAACAAATGTTTTAATACAAGATTATCTGTTATGGTTATGCCGTTTACCTGTTCCTGAACTAAGTCATAATTTCTATGAGAAAGAAAAGTGCGACACTGCATAATACATTTTATTGTTCGTCAGCAGAAGTTAATTTTTTTCACTGACAAATTTGTTGTTGGTATCTGTTCACGACACGTACAAGAAAAGCGTTCTCACTCAGCGCGATATTAAAAAACAAAGGCATCCTATGAATGACATGCAATCATTATTTCTGTTTAGTTAAAAATATGATATGTCAAGGGCGAAACGAATACTTTTTCGTTTCGCCCTTGTCATTTACCCTAGCCAAGCGCAGCCTAGCTCTCATCCACAAAGTATTCTCTACTGACGAGCCCAAACAAGGGTGAAACAGTCTGTCTAGAGATCTTTGTGGGTGAGAGCTAATTGATATTAATGATATGTCATTCCAACATGTCATATTATACTGCTTGTGAGATTACAGATGTACGCAACATCCATCCATTTTAATAAAACATAAAAATGCTACGAATAATTTAAACCTACAACATGCAGAGTAAAAAAATACAGCATACAGATCTCAAAATCAAATAGAAGGCTACCTCTAAATCCTTTCGGACAATCACAACGATGTCCCTCACGGTTACAAGTGCCTGACCCACAATTTTCAGGACATATAGGGATATCGCAGGCCTTCCCCGACCAAAGGGCATTGCACGTACAAAAGCCGTCCACGCAAACACCCTGGCCGGAGCAGTTTTGAGGACAGGTATCAATGCTAAAAAAAAAAGAAGCAAGTCACAATTCACACAAGAAGTGTAAAAACCAATGGCACAACATCGGCATAAAACCAATGGCATAAAATTTTGATCCCTGAAAGTAAGCTACACTAGAGACAAGCATTTAATAACAACTTTACTACGCACCTGTAACTAATGTTGAACCCTGTCATGTTGTATGCCACATCACTAAAAAAGTGAAGAAATGCTGCCCCTGAGGTAGCTACTACCTCTGGCACCCGCTCATATGGGTGGGGTTCTTGCAGCACCAACCCACTGCAACAAAAAAAAAAAAAACGAAAAACAAAATAAGCTTATAACCAGAAGCTCACAGACCTGCTTGTTTAAAGGAACGCAAGAGTTGTAGTCCCTTCACCTTCGTAGTCCATTGTTCAAGGTCAACTGGGAGCACGGAGAGTCTCACTTCTGTGCTCCAGGTCAGTGTATTCAACATTGCGAGAATCCTATTTCACCGAAGTAATGCTGGTAGGCATTGATTACAAGCAATACCTGGCCTGGAGTCAGGCGGCAAGACCCCGCACTTAGGGTCGGATTGGCCAATCAGTCCATCGGCTACGGAAATTAGACGGGTCCCTAGTCACTGAGGCCCCCATTTCCTTCAGCACTCAGTCACTTCCAAGTAGCCAATGTGCCACACCAAATGTTCTGCCCACACTTTCCCAAATAGAAAAGAGGAAACAGTAAAAACAAGGTGAGACTGTCACCCTGCTTTGGGTTCTCTCAGGTTTACTAAGGCTGCTCCGATACCAAGTTTACTGTTCCGACACCGATCCAGTTTTTAAAAATTTGCCGATACAGGTACGTAACCAAAGTTAATCCCAGATTTTTTTTTATCAACGGTGCAGTTTTCTTCAAAAATCCTATAATTATTAAAATAAAAAACTTTTAAATAGTAACCAAGAGTTAAAAGATAGCTAGGAAGATACTCGGTGATTTCCTAAGCAAAACACCGCAAACCATGTGTCGTTATCTCGAATGGTTCCTGAGTTATCAATATTTCAGTGAAATATGTGCACGTCCCTGTATACATACAGAGAGGGAGATTTTCTCACGAACAGCATTTAAATGGGTATTCGACATTGCGAATACCATTCTGATATTTTTTTTTTATCAAGTACGGTCATTTACAATGAACCCTTGTTGACATTTTGCATTTTTAATTTCGATGGAAAACAAAAAAAAAAAGTATTGCTCTAGTATTACTAAAATTGAAGCATTTTTCTCCATTTTGAGAGTTGATTTTCATAATTTTCTCAACTCTTGGGTGGGGGGGGGGGGACTCTTTATGGGGATCATGTTTTATTATGAGCCGATGAGCCTACCCCCTGCCTGCACCCAATGGGCCTCAATTCAAAGAACTGAATCGTCTACCTAGCTTCAAGGACGTTTCAAGGCTGTTTTTATTTTTGACAGTTGTTGTTTGCTTGGTCCAAATGCAACCGAGTGATATTTTCACACACACATTTTATTAGGCAAACACCCAGTCAATTACTATTACACCTATGATGTCATTTTTAACACAGGTTTTCATGAATATCGGTATTCCCGGTGACTAAGCTATGGGGTAGAGAATTGTTTCGGAGACATCAGCATCAGGCCTTAAGGGATCTGTTACACTATTTGTGGATTGGTAGGGCTAATCAAGAATTTATAGGGTCTAATTCTTGGTCTAATATATAAGCATGAGAGGGAATTAACGTTTCATTTATTTACGAAACGTCAGAGAATTGCCCAGCAAGTTTTTTTGTGTTCGGTAAACTAGCATCAAGTAAAGATGGAGGCATGCGTTATATAGACTGAAAAACAAGAAATTCTATGACTACTAAATAATTATTTACTACGCAAAGTGAAACTTGCTATTAACACCATATTTGCACCAATTTTCAGCTTACGGGCTGTCTGTCACAGTCTTATGTGCGCTGATGCATATAACTGTGAACCTGTTTTTGAATTTGAGAAGTTTGTAATCATGGGATGATGTCCAACCAGGCTTTAGTCTCCTGGTTTGCAAATTGAGCAGCTGGTTCCCATAAAATAATCAAATTGACAATAAACTATTGAGAAAAGCAGTTTATCCCAAGAGCCAGTAAATAGTAAATACTTGGGTACTCGTAATTGGGTACAAAAGCATTTTAAGCTAGCTGGGCACACAGATGACACTTCTAAATAAATATTTGGAAGCCACCAGTTCTGCAACCAGTCAAGAATAGTGTGAGAGACCATCTACCATTCAGTAATGGGAAATAACCATTTTGGATACTTGCATTCCTCTTTTACATTCTCTCCTCCCGACACACATCACACGTTTAAAAAAAAAACTAATTTCACGACAAAAAAAATGACAATATTAAAAAGGGGCTTTCCCGCACCCTGTTTTTGCCAACGACACAGATTATGTATAGGATTTATAACGGTTTGACTGAAAGTAACTATACCATGTCACACACAATAGCCACACCACGAAAAACGAGTGCTAGCACCATTTACGCAGGTTTGACTGAATGTAACAAAACAGACTTCAACAAAACCAACAAGTAATCTTTAAGGCAGCATAAGAAGGGTTCAATGTTTTAACTAGAAAGAAACCAGAAACTTTCAGGACACGGTTTATGCTCAAGAGTAGCCAGCGCAAGAATCTGCTCATAACGTCTAACAAGCCAATTTTAGCATCTAAGGGTAGACACGTTTTAACTTTGAATAGGACATTAGAAATGGAGATCGGCCATTAATATCTTTAGTGGTGTGCTGTAAACGGAGTAGGCCTTGTGCGGCGATGGTTATCTGGAACCTTCTTGACAAGCTCTCATAAATGTGCTCAAGTCACACTTTGACGCATGCATGGCTTGGTAAGTGTGTGTGTGTGTGTGTGTGTTGAGCTCATATTTCGAAAATTGTGTTTGAGCGGGACACGTGCACTAGCTTGAATATTATGATGCCATAAATAGACGCCTTTCTTTCTCCTGCCTTCATTAAACTCAAGGGAAATAGTGTGCTTGGGGTCTCGGGTCCTTAATGTATTCTTTGTCCCTTGATGAAAATTGATGTTATTTTTTTTTAAGGGCTGTAAAGCCAATAGTTGGCTTCCCTGCGAATCTCCCAACTTGAACGAAACGTATAGCCTACTAAATCATTTTAAAGCCGTATATTGTGTAGGTCTTCCATATTTTACTTTCATAAGTTCAGAACAAATATGTCGCTCGCCGTTTGAAAATGCTTGCCTGCTAACATTCCACACAGTGGTGATCACTTTCGTAAATCAAGGGTTTTGTTTTACTAATTTCCCCCCAAAATAAACAAGAACACACGTATCGGTTCTACTAAAACCATATTTTTTTTAATGTGGCTTTTTCAGGAATATCATGATAGGAATCCACTAAAAAAAAAATCATGATCGTTTAAAAACAAATGTGTTGTGGAAATACATCTGGGTTGAAAAGCAAAAGTATTAAAGAGTGCCGCAGAACTAAAATAAACACAAAGAAATTACAAACAGACACCCCCCCCCCCCCCCACCCCCAGTTGTTCTTCAGTGGGGGTGAAATTCTTCAGTTATTGTTCATCCAGTAGTTGCTGAAAATTCGTGACTTATTTGAAAGAATCATGGTCCTATGAAAAAAAAATCATGACTTTTGCAGGATTACAGTAACTAAAAAAAAAACTTAAAGGTAGACCCGGCCTGCCTTATAACAGCCACACACCGATCGCCACATGTCCATGTTACCATCGCACCGTTTCGCGAGATTCTGCGTACTAATACACGGCCAACTAAGATGGTATCGGTGTTCCTCGCAGGGTGGAATGCAGCTACTATCTCAGTTGGCCTTAGGCGTACTAGACGAAATGGCATGAATGCAAAAATTGGGTCGGCACAAACCGGAAGATTTTCGTATTTTAACATCTTACTTTTTTTTTATTTTTAGGCTACTATCATATAATTTTTCTTCTGCGATCAATTGGCGTAAATAATTTTAATTTTTACCGCATTAGTCTTTTAGATTTATTATCTCATAGTAATTATTAGCAAACGATTAAATATTAGTACATACACACACAGATGGTTATTGTAAGCACGCAAAGGATCATATATGTGCGGGATACAGTAAATATAGCTCCCAGTATTCAAAAGAAAATCTCCTAGACGCCGAATTTTAAAACGGATTTTTAGCAAGGGATTGACTATCGGTAAGAAAATCGACCTTCGGGGCCGTACTTGATGTAGTGGATCGAGAAAAGCGGCGTTGGGAGTTAATTCCTTTTAAGGAATTTCATAAAAGTATGCTTAGTAGCGCCTTCCTACACCAAGCGAATTGATCAACGACAAACGCCTCCACCCCCAACCCCCACCAACAAAATACCGTTGTTGCTTTTTTTTTACAGGGTTGCCATATACTTTAAGCCCTATTCGTTGAAAACTTAAACTGTCTATAATTAAATAGATAATTAATTAAACTGTCCATTATTTCTAGTGCACGCCAAGAAGCAATGTTGCTTTCCCTCCTTGTATGTATGTTTGTGACCTCTAGGTCACCACTGAGAAAGATTGAACAGCTACTTAGCTCGACTGGAGCCTGTAGCCACAATCCGCCCCAGTAGCGCAGTGGTTAGAGTGGCCGGCTAGTAAGAGGGAAGTCCTAGGTTCGAGTCCTAGTCGGGCCAGCTGTCTTTTCTTTCTCAGATTAGTGTATTGTGTATCCTCACAAGGCCAGTCTTTAATTCAGACTGCTTGCTTCGATTAAACTGTCTGTACAAGTTATAGTATCATTACAACCTAATTGCTTATTATACTGGAAATGACGCAGTAGAATTTTTAGAGTATGGGCTAAAGCGTCACAACTAAGAACAAAATCTAATTGCATTGAGTGTCTAAAAGTTATGTTTGGTCAGTTTTTTTTAATCAGATTTTTATTTTATTTCAACAAAATTTCGGATTTTATTAAAATTTTCGCCCCTAACTTAGTTTCATCATTTCGTCTTAATTTATTCAAGGAATATTTTATATCGTCTCATCATGAAAAGACCCAACAAAATTCTCCCCCTCCCCCTGAAAAATGGAGTTGAGGAGTTGCTCTTCACAGTACCGCCTTGTGGGCACCCCAGACTAACTACAACATTGGGAGGACATATGCAACTGTTATCAGAAGGACTTATTATTCTGTCCTCTTGCTGTTATACTGTAGATTGCATAGATGTCTATTCCGAATTTAGGGATGGCCCTAACTACGATGCACAGATAATAACGACCCTCAAAGGGATGTCAATGTCACTGGGACAAAACATCATTAGCAGCAAAACGATACAATTACACCCATGAACGTCACCCAGACATAACAACAATACGACATGACAGCAAAACGATAGTACAGCAAAACGTCAGTACAGCAAAACCGTGTTCTAACCTTTTGTTCCCGGACAACGTTTCCCAGACAATTCGTCTCGGGACTGTAAGAAGAATTTGTTTCAGCAAGAGTTTACAGCCTACATTTCTGACTTTTAACACATGCCGATTTTTAGGTCCAGAGTTCGAGTCCCTGTTCGGGTGCCAATTTGCAAGGAATGCAAGGGTACGAGTGCCTGCTTGGTTGCCAAATGTGCTCGCTCCCCGCTGCCCTCTGGTGTCGGGTGAGGAAGGCAGCGGAAAACATGCAATGCCAGCAGACAACCGCCACATTATGACAGTGAGTTTCCAGCAGTTCTGATTGGGGAGGCTTTATGATGTTTATCATTCCAGCGAGATAGTGCGGCCCCTCATAGTTCTGACTGCATGGTGCCAGAGGTACCAGTGCCTGAAGTTCACTCGATTTATGGTTGACCATGCATTCTGGTAGCATGCATTTTGGGGGACGAACAGTCTGTGGCAACTGTTTGAAATTCTTCAGCAAAACGACACGACAGTACAGTAAATTTTTAATGTGTTGTCGTTTTGCTGTTATGGACATTTTGCTATTATGTCAGATTGCTGTTATGACGGTTAACTCTACTGATGTTTTGCTGTTATTTCAGCAAAATGTTTTGTTCTTATGAGGTTTTGCTAATGCGACATCACCCACTCGCCTCATGAGCACTATAGTCACGCCTTGGTGTCCGGATGATCAAGCCACTCACTAATCTAAGGAGTTGGGCTAGAAGGCATAGAGTTAGATATAATATAATTATTATATACAAGGAAGTAGGATAAGACTGTGACCTCCCCCAACCTCCCCACGACAGGAAGTGCTCCTGTCCTTCCCATTTCATAAAAAATAGGTGTGATACCCGCAGCATTTTTGACCATAGAGGTGATAACATCAACAAAAGGGTAATCAATGTTATTGCAATGGGTTTATGTAACCTACAAAAAAAATGTGGTTCAACAGTTTGATTCGGTGGCGTTGGCGTTGAGAATAAAACGTGCACAGCATTCCTTGTGAGGTACTTGAAACGATTCCAATCCTTTGTAACCACGACGCTAATCAATCGGCGATAACGTATGCAAAATCAGGAAAAATTCCATGAAAACTGCGGGGAAGAAACTCTTGAACCGAAAACAAACTCCCCGTTTTAACAATGTTATGAAGGTGACAACGCAAGCTGCATGCCCTGGGCCGATTTCTTATCCGACGTAGGCCTATCATAAATCTTGATTTGGCACAACTAGATTACATTGCTCCGTGTCGCAGTTGCAATCAGCCAATTGATGGAGCGATTATGTCCAACATAAAAGCTACACGACGGAAATCGCAGGACATAAATTACCGCCACAATGACACAAGTACTTGACATCAAGCGAAACAAACAAACAAAGGATTAAAAAGACCTTCTTAACCAGGACATAACAAATCCTAGCCTTGGCCTAAAAAAAAAAAGAAGAGAAAACGGAAAAGCAGCAGACAGCAGCAACATCCTGCGCGAACTTGAATGAGGGATCTAATTTTAGGACTAAGCTCATCATTACTATCAATTTACTCCATTCACGCGCACTCAAAGAACACGTCACACCAAGGAAATTCAAAAGACGCAATCAGAAACTTTTCCTTTCTAAGCTCTGATGACATGTAGGATTCTTATAACTCCTAGTAACGTTTTTTGCTAATGAAGGGTGATAGGTTAGGGTGTGCAGGGGAGTGGGGCAAAGCTGGGACCGAGGGGGGGGGGGGGGGGGGTCCCCCCTTTTTTTTTTTTTTTTTTTTTTTAGAAAAACTCCTTCTTTGTTAAACTATTTTATTCCCGTTTTTTGCACGACTGACTTTAGGAAAATAAATGTTCATCGGGGACACCCTCTGAAAAAAAATAGTACACAAAAATATTTTAGGGAAACGTGCATTTACACTTTTGACTGGTACGGCAGTGCCCGAGAATCATCAATTCAACTTTGCGTGGTCAAAATAACGTGCGCTTGAAAATGTCTGCTCCCAAAACTGATTGTGCAAGGGGAAAAGAGGTGGGGGGGCACCACCAAGGTAAACGAGTAAGGTCTGCACACTATGTAGGCCTATAAATTCAAGTTATCGCGTTGGTTTAGTAAAAACTGCGCTTTGAGTCGTTCCTTTGTTCATAATAAAACGGAAAAAAAAATATACCACGGTATATTTTGAAATTTTTTGTATATCTTTAAGCCAATTCAAGCTCACGGACGTGATATTTGAGATATTCAGTGCAAGATTTTGATACCAATATCGGTAGAAACAAACACCGTATACAATAGGCCTGATATCGTAAAATCGCCCAACATTAGTTTACCTTCATGGCCCAGTCTTATTGAACAAATCTTGGTCCAGTCTTACGCCTCGTACCTTTCCATACTTGCGCTTGAAGAGTCGAGACTTTTAGAGTCCTAATTTCTCTCACCGTAGGAGAATTTTGCTCGTCTGGCGTAAAGTAAATTATTGAACGAAATTGACATTTACCAATATTATCGTTGTGGGCCCAGATTCAACAATTACAAAATACATACCGGTACTGCACTTCGGTGGGCTTGTACTCGCTTATAACCTTAAAACTCCACGATTTTCCAGGATCATTTTTAAGGAGTGGTCAGAAATTAGTTAATTACAAGAAAATGAGACTATACTGGGTTCGGTCTGGCATTAACTTAATGCCTTTATTTGCATCACTTCAGGAATTTAAATTTACTAGTTTTCTAGTTTACGTGCCCTCCCACGCCATCCCCGTTACACCCCCAGGTTCCAAACCATAAAAGGTATGCAGTTCGTATTGTACTGCGTCCATTCGTCCAATTTAGTTAATTTTGTAGGCTATTTAGTTTATTTAGTTATGAATCTTTCAGTTTAATTTGGTGCAGAAAAGCCACGATTTAAGGAGTTAAAACATTGATTTCTTTAAATGTATGAAGCTTTCAGTCAATTCTGGAAGAAAAATCACAATCTAAAATGCTTTACGGTCATAAATCGTGAAATTACCTAGTTACACTCACCCCGGGGTGGGGGCTTTTGTCATTTCACGATTTCTGACCTTAAAGCATTTTAGATGTTAATAGGCGATCTACGGTATTTGTTGTGTTTAAATATACACAATTTTACTTAAGAAACAAATTTCGACAACTTCGCAGCCAGACGAGCTAAATACACGCACCATACGGCATTTTACAGCAAAGCTTGAACAGAGTCCTTCTTGGCTAGCGCATAAACTGTAGATTTGGGACCCAAACCTTTGGATTAGTAATATACGCAAAATCAGCTTACATTACAATAACACAATCCCTCTAAAAAAACCAGCGGTTTTTTTAAGCCTTAGCTAACAGGTCCATTTTTGGGTACAAGTCAAACAAACCTTTTCTTTAAATAGTGGCAGTATAGCCCTCAAGGGTTGGAGATCAGTTAGCAGGGTCCGTACAACAAGTGTGAAAACTAATTCAAGGACTTACAAGGACCAAAAAGGAAAATATTCAAGCACTTTTCAAGGACCTATTTAATTTTTAGTTAGGCCCCAAAAAACTGATTAGTTTTAACTTCAATCATGTCGGGCAGTCTGACATTTAAGTCCAAAAGGCAACATAAATAGGTTTGCATCCGTATTTAGTTAACCTTTCGTGAGCACATTTGACTTTCTGCCCCATTGGATTAGATTGTGTTCCACAACTTTAAAAAAAAAACTTTCCACTTTATTTCCCATCCATGCGACTTTTCAGAGCAGATTTACCCACAGCGGTGACAGTGAAAGTCGTGCAACACAGCACACATTTTGCGCGATAAATGTCAGACGAATCATGAGCCAACCAAGAACTATAATTTGATTTTCCCAACCAAAACAGAAAAATAACAGTTTCCAGGTATGACATTAATTGTAAACTGTCAGTTTAACGTTATAAAATGCTACCATTCTGCAGAATAGACAGTCAACTTTATATGCTCGATCGGCCAAATGCGCCAAACTGCTTCAAGAGAATCTTTCAGTAATCGAACTAAACATGGGGAATTTCAAGCACTTTAAAAGTGCCTTTTCACCATTCATCATTTCAACTCGTAGGTGCAGCACCATAGAATCTTCGGGCAATATACAGAAAATAGTGGTAAATTAAAAATGAACAACACTATTTGCAGCAGCGCCACGATTTTCATAACGAAAACGGGATCATGTGATCCACATCAGCCTACTGGATGACAGAATCTGAACGTGAATGCTGTGTTTAGAATATGGGCAACTATATCGAAATGGTGAACAGGCGCCTTTAAAGGACCTTTCTGAAAATTATAACAATTCAAGGATTTTTCAAGACCTTGGAAACCGATTTTTTAAATTCAAGTAACTGTACGAACCCAGAGTTATGTTATCAGATTGGATATATTTAGAATATATTTAGGTAAGGTGTAGGTTTTGGACTAGATTGGCTGAAAGTGGTATCAGTCAATGCATACACGTCTGTATGTAGTTAATTTGATTTAACTGTCATTTATAAGCAATACTAGAATTTCTAATGAGCATTTTCCTTAAAAGCACATACGCCCCCCCCCCCCTCACTATTTTAGTGCATGCCACATGTAAAAAGCTATTGCAACATTCATACAGGATTCCCACCAAAATACTGAAGTAATTTGCCCGCATTTTTCAGGTTTTCCAGAGTATTGAGATCAATTTTCACGATTTATTTTAATTTTTCACACATTTTCCTGTTTTACTTTCAAGAACGACATGTTCGTTTCGCACAATACTCAAAACATACATTTAAGCTATAAAAGTTGAAAATCGGTTTATTCTTTCTGCCTTTAGGTGAGAGCTAAATTTCCCAAACAAGAATATTGCCATATGGCTCCCTCTAAGCTCCACAAATAATCTTGACACTTACCCCCCCCCCCCCACACACACACACACCAATGGTCCGAAAATAATCTGATCTACCTCCTCACCCCTACAACCAAATTAAATACATCTTACCAAGACTGACACGTTTCCAAATATTTGAAATTTGAAAGGAAAGGCTGGTTTAACACATGTCCTTGAAAACATTCAAAGATACGGCTTTTAAACCTTGTTTGTATCACTGATTTTTTTTAGAAAGTGTACAAAACAATTAATCTTCAATACCATGTAAACAGTGCAACATGGAGGGTGGGGGCATTCGCCCGCTAGAAGCCAAGGCACTTTTAGAAATCTTGACCGACTTCCTTATGAGCCACTTGTGATGGAAGTAAGCACTTTGAGCTTGGTATAGTATAAATTTATGCAGTTTTGCTAACTTAAGAACGTTTAGCTAAGCATTTAGTTTTTTTGTTTTTAAGGATTGTCATCTATCATTCCTAAAAGATGGAAAAATTATGGGTGACTGCCTTTTTTCAAGGCCTAATATGAAACTGTAGTTTTATGAGGAGGCCAAGTTTCAAAATGCGAAAATGTGCATTTATAACTTTATCTTCGATTCGTCATGTTTTATCATCAGGAAACCTGGTCAACTAATGTGTCGGCCCTTAATCAGTGTGGTGACACATTTAGATCAATATCACATTTAATTTACTGGTATTCGGCAGAGCATTCAGTCAAGTAATCAGCCAAATAATTCGGTATTCAGCCGAATATGTCACTTGTTTCGTGCCTAATATTAGGTATTCGGTAGTTTAACTATTCCGTTGCCTACTTGGTATTCGATATTCAGTTGTATATTCGGTATTCGGCAATTTTTATATTCGGTGCATCCCTAGATGCATTTAGTTATCACTGAATTCACATGGAAATTGTGAAATTAAACCTCCAGTTACCTGCAATGCAAAACCCGTGTTTAATTAGCTGGTACGCCAATGCCGAACTTAAAGAACTGCACCACTGATGCTGCCTGTTCATTGAAGCAAATTACCTATGGCAGGTTATGACGCATTGGATGCATAGTGCAACCATGATTCATGGAAAATTACTCTCGACTAACCTAAAAGGTTTCTTTCTAATCATTCTAAAAACGCACATGCCGTAATAAGGCATATCAATTTGTTCACGCTGCTTGTTAGCTGCTACGTGCCTCTGATCATTTTAGAATTGATTCAATTTGGGAGTTACCGACAGTCAATAAGAAAAAGTGATTATCATGAATTATTAAGGTATTGGCCAGCCAAAGAGCCCAGTACTTAGTCGCCAATGCCTACTTTAGATTGACAAAAACAAAACTATTTCTAGGCTTCTGTCGAGATTGTTCAGGTGCCTTTTACTCCCCATTTGTGACCGTTTACAGCCAAAAATAATTATAATGCATGACTGGTGCCACTTGATGCAGTGTAGAATACTAACATTTCCATTATTTTCAATAATAGTTTAATAATTTCAGTCACTAATTTTTCTTAACATGAAAATACGGCCTTACAAATCGGAAGCCAAACTTTTTTTTTCCAGTTCTTTATGTTGACAGTTCTGTATAAGAATAAAATAATAAAACACTTTAACCATCATGAAAAGATGATATGGTATACCGAAGGGCTATAAGCCAACTAACACCACTCCAACTCAATTTAGAATTAATATTGTCGCTTCACGAATTGTATAACAGGGACGTGTCAAGGGCGAATTTAAAGGCTCCCACTGAGACTGCATGAACCGCAACATCAGGAAGCGAGTTTTAAAATGCCATCACCTTCATCGCAAAAAAATGTTTGTCTACATTCAAGTCTCGATGTCTGGACTCGCATCTTGAATGGATGACCACGAGTTGAATAATATGTACTGAATTCCAAATGAGGTAAGTTCATCAAAAAATGACCGTGAACTATTTTACAGGAAGTATTAAGTGTACTTGGGATTTGCCCAGGTATTTCCAATGCCCGGACACTCCAACTAGATTCTGTAGTGTTTGTGGGGTTTTCTGATACATTCCAGTAAACGAATATGCCTACTTTTTACAAGATATTGCAGTGTTTAATTTTCTTCAACAACCATTTAGGTGATAAGTAATTGAAAAGATACTGACGGAAAGTCAGCTTCTACGACTTTGCCACAGTAAGACTGGGTTTTACACAAGCATACGCTAATTATGTAATGCAACAATGCAACCAAGATGGGTTTTAGCAACAGTTGCTGCATTGGTATGATTGACTAGGTTGCGGCTGCTCCTGCTGTCATTTAGTAGCCTGACATTTAAAAAAGGTTGATGTGGAAACTGGATAGGTACTAGGCCACATTTTACACAATACTTGGTAAAAAGAAACGTAATATTTTCCGATGCAATCCGCACGCAAAATTGAATGCGAAGTTAGTGAACTGCAGGATTTCTGGTTTATTTATTCCAATTTAACTAATAGCTGTTTTATCACCAAACAGCTAGGCACCAGAGGTAACGTTCCCATACAGCATACACCTTTACACATTATTACAAAATGTACCAGTGGCAGCAGAAATCTTTTTCAGATACCACACAAAACAGAAGCAACATAAGCCAGAGGGCAAATCCCATTTGACTTCCCAGTGTTTTAAACAACCAACATGTATTTTTAGCCAAGTCAAGCAATTCAATGACCCATAGGTCTGTTTGCCCTTGAATACATAGTGTGGGTTTGAACTGGGATACACTACTTGAAAAGAAGTCCAATAAATCTTGCCTCCTACACCTTTAAACTTCAGTGTGTTATGCAGAATAGCAAGCACGTGTAATATGTTGATAACTGCAGTTATAGTGAAATGAAAACTATAGCAACGCTTACCTATAGGCTGCGAGTAGAGGCGAAAACATGGAGTCGCCATCAAAGATGTAGAGGTGATCCCAGCTGCATTCAGTTGCAAAATGCTCCAATCGCAGCCGTAAAGTTGAATTGGGCTCGCCTGTTTCAATCAGCCACGTGCATTGTATGTCAAAGCTGTAGTTGCCCGGCCCATCTGTGATGAAGCCGTTTGACGTCGTCAACCTGAAATGGAAGAAACGTTATTGAGAAACGAATGTCATTCACAAACAGCCAAAAAAAATAATGAATCGAGCGTTCCCACGACCAAACCCAGATCGGCTTATTCATACAGATTTAGGTTTGGTTTTAATCAATTTCTCTGAGCTTTTCGTTTTAACTATTTTCATTCCAGCATGATTCTGAAGCGAATGGTGAATGGAGATCATTGTAAAAAGAAGGGTTGATTTTATTGATTTCATTTCTGTACACTATAAATCTTAAAATCGATGGAGACACCAAATTCTGAAAATGAGTAGGTACTGGAAAATTTGTTGGAACTTCAACATATACCCCAAAAGAGTTTACAAACCGTTTTAGAGTTTCATTGAAACGATTACTTGTTAAAATTCATCCTACTCGCTCACTCGCAAGGCTCACAGTGTGCAGACAACAGCTATTATATATACACTAGCGGAGTCGCTCGCTTCGCTCGCTCATTCCCCATCGTCTCGCTCCCCCCCCCATTTAATTTGCCATTCGGTCGGTAGATGGCATCGTATGTTCGCGCTGCTGGCCGTTGCGTTCCGGGCGTAGCTACTATCTCAGCGGGCCTTGGCTGCTACTCTTATAATTTGCCGTTCCATCGGTTGATGGTGGAGATGGCATCGTATGTCCTGCTTGCTGCTGCTGCTGCGCTGCAGATGGCTGCGTTGCGGATCTTGTGTAATTATATATATAGATAGTTAGTTGCGTTTAACAGCTATACAAAAAGGACAATGAAAACTGTTGCACAGGCCTCAACCACTTTACACAATGGTATGCTGTTATAAAGCGACTGTCTGGTATGTTTTAAATTAATTTCTTATAAAAGCAAGCATTTCAAAAATCAGAAAAATATACTAGCGTCTGAAAAATGTAAGCCTTTCATTCACTTGCATGACACGACAACAGCATAAAGTTGAAACAAATAACATCAGAAATGTACAGTAAAAAAAAAACATTCTTAAAATATTTTAGCTTATTTTTTTTTAGGAATTTGGCTAAGTTTAAATCCTGCTTTTGTCCTTTATTACAGTATCTAGCAGATTAAGAGATGCTGTCCTTTTCCTTAAATTCAAAAGTCATCCCTTCGGCTATATTCACATACGAGTATGGAGATTTACTTCTTTAAAATTGACAGTTTTATTATTTATTTTTGCATTTCAAAACAACATTTTACTAGGCCACGACAACTTGTTTGCTTCTCAAGCAAAAGTCGTACAATGGTGGCCAGTTCAAATTAGACGCTTCCGTAGGGAGCAGCAAGAAAAAGAGTTGACTACTGAGTTGATCACACCAGCACACAAAAATAAAAGCAAAACTTTTTTCGATTTGTATAGACTGAAGAACATCAGGCTGCTTTATAATGAAAGGCAAACTAATTTTAATTGGAGAAAGGGGTTGGGAAAGGAGAATCTGTAATTCATTAATTGAATTACAACAATACCTACAGAAACTAAGGCTAAGAACAGGAGTAAACGAAGAACCGATTCTACAGACACATACGTAGCAAGCCTAACCAAATCAAGTATATCGTTCATCCTGCTTAGTTGTAGCCTAGCAAATACCCGGCATCCACTCCATGGCACGTCTACAGATTCCACACGTAATAATGCTTGCAGGGTTGGAAATAATCATGATTGTTTTGAAATAATCGAATTAACCAGATTATTTTAATTATAATCAGATTTAATGACATGTAAGATATGACATAGCCTAGTCAAAGTTGCTAGAGTTTGCCTATTTCTTGTCTGGCAGTTCTAATGCCAAAATGCCAATACCTATAGATCTCGAGCATTAAAAGTTTAAAAAGTGATTACCACGTGTATATTTCAATATTAACATGCACACCGCAACTGGGTATTACAGTAATAATACTTAGTAAAAGTTGGTGCAGGAGTTGTGGTACACTGGCACATTCCTCACAAATGAGCCGATTAAATGAACACAGTCACGTCAGCTGCAGTTGCCTGCTAGAAGTACAGGCAAAGTCCTTCACTTTTTTTCCTGGATTTAAGGGTTTGAATGTTGCCAGTAATTTTCCTACTTTGGTTGTTCCTAGTCGGTTGCGAATTTTTGTATGGATCAGACCAAACAGCAGTGTATTTTATTTTGGTTGTTTTAAGTTCTTTTGTACTTGTATATCAACAGTTTTGTTTTGCGAATTTCAATTTTAATCAAGTGATTGTAATCATGATTATAAGCCCTTACTTATAATCATAACAACCCTGAATGCTTGCATGCCGAGCCGTGGCTGCCGCGCAGAAGCAAGCCATGATGGCCGCTTCACAACAAGACGGGCATGCGTTACTGACCAGGAACGTTCGTGGTGAGACGGAAATACTTTTCTCAGCCACCAGTCCATCACCTTTTAGAGGAACCAAACTATACAGTCTCCAGTATGGCTAATGAAGCATACTGTGACATACCAGATGGTTCACAAAGGTTAAACAATTTTCAAGGTAATGGTGGAAGACACTACGCTTATTTCCAATCGCATATCAACGCAAAAAAAGAAGCGACTACCTAGTCACAACCGGTCTTCTGTACAGTTCCGCCACTACCAATGGTGAGGCACACACCTACATCATTCATTACAGCAGCTCTCTATTATATAAACTAAAGCAATAACCATCGGAATTGCCAGTTAAAAATGTGTTAGCTTTTAAGGTAATTTTATATTTCAGGCATAATTGTCAGCTTTTAAGCCTAATTTTTACCTGCAGCTTTAATTTCGTAAGTCGCAGATAACGGAGATTTGGATTGTACAAGCCTATTCATTTTTGCAACAACGTGCGCCTCCGGGCACACAGTTATAGTTCAGTGGTAGTACTGAAGTGACGGAAGAGACACTGTTGATGAAACCAACAGCAACTCGTAACAACTTGACGTTGCCGTGGTAATGCGATTTCAGGCCTAATTTGTTTAACTGCAGCTTTGATTTCGTAAGTACCAGATAGGCCTAATGGAGAATTTAGTTCGACGGTAAGCCTATTCATTCATGTAACAATGCAACAAGACCATTTTAAACTAAACTAAAATCCTTTTGTTTTACGGCTGCGCGTTATCCTTAGGATTTCAATACGACGATCAAATGTTATTATTTAATTTAGTTACGTCGGTATGAGGAAGTAACGACGTTTTAATTTGCTATGTTATTTAACTAACTTTTGACACTGAATCTAACGTTGTAAACCGTGATCGTCTTTATCCGGTACCGTTGCGAAGTTGAAAAAGGCGACGGATGGACAAGTCGTTGCAATAGTCTTCTCAGCCAGTAAGGCTGTACAGAAGACCAAAAATAAGAGATGTGAAGTCGAAGTCGAGGCTGGCTTTGCATTACACACTATCAAAGTTAGATCATTTACTACTTTCACTAACTATGAACGTTCAAAAACGAGCTTTAAGTCTCTTCTGTACATGCAACAGTGATGCAATTCGATCTCGCATCCTGTAAGCACGGAGACCAACAACCCCACCCAGGTACAAACTGCCAAAACAGGAGACAGCCAGCCACTCCCCTAAATCCACTGGCTGGAGAGAGAAAAAAAATGCGCCAAAGTAACATTTTTTTGCCAATCGCCACAGGATGGTCAGCTAGCTTTGATTAGTCGCCAATTGTTTTTGCTTATCACAGTTTAGCTGTCGAATACCTGATGACATGTTTTCGGGATGACGTAAATCCCAATCCCAACATTCCTGTTACAACAAGAAATCGAGACATTGTTTAGGAACAATACGTGTAAATTTTTTTTTTTTTTTTTTAGGACGGTAGACCGATTTACGTTCTACTTTCATGAACCAATGAACTATTACAGGGTTTCTTTATAGAAAAATTATAGTGAAATTATGTTTGATCGAATGGACGTAATTCAATTTGCAAGGAGTCACAACAGACATAGAAACAAAAAAAATGTTTCCATTAAAAACTTTACAATTAGTACTTCATTCATTTCCCCAATAGATAGTTTCTCATCGATACAGATATAAATGGCACATTTTATCATTTACTTACGCGAGACCTATTACCATAAATACTATAAAGCGAAACGAGAGAAGAAAGTGGAATTGAGCACACTTTACCCTAACGTAAGTATTTAGGCTAAAGAATAAATTATAAATTAAACAAGCTTAACTAGTTTAACAATCGAATTCTAAACGTTCACTTGCTGCAGTTTTGTCACCTATCTGGCACCTAGACAGATATTTTATGATAGCCAGCCAGATCACAGCAAAAGTTGATTGTCATGTAGCAATTGGTCGGTGATAAAATTTGCTTGCAGTTGTCTTGATCAAGATTGTTTATTACGATGTATGTGCTTGCAGTTTGTCTATTTGTTTTCAAAAAGAGAAAATTTGTTTTAAATATTCAGAAAAATAGTGTACTAAAAACTAAAAGGTTCTTGGGTCTAATTACACCCTCCCCCCCTGTTAATCTTGCCCTCGAGGGGATCTCCTCAAGATGTGACGTGTGTGTGGGGGGGGGGGGGAGGTCACGCCACCCCCCTCAAGCTGTGATTGGCATTCTTGCGAAGTATGCGTCACGGTGCAGTTTTCGAGTTGGCTTTCCTGTACGACAAGGTTCTGGCCTAGTTATAGCATTATTCACAATCAGAAAAAGCTTTGACTCGGGCCGACCTATTTGAACACAAACGGGTTGTGTACGGTGCTAACAATTTAGGGCCTTCCGTGACAAACTAGGTGCTTTAACAAAACGAGGGCTGGAAACAATAGCGAGGGTAGTGCCGCAATTAGGGGCAAATTGTGCGAGGGGCAGTGGGACAAGGCATCAGGCCCAAAATTCACAAGTCGAGGGGGGGGGGGGATTCAGTATATTGCAGGGGCTGAGTTGGCGCCTCAGAACCGAAAATTTACTTGTTGAAGAGGGGGGGCCAAAATCTTGCCCGTGCACCCCAACTTGGAAAAAAAGCTAGCTGCGGCACTGTAGCAAGCTCACGCCTACCAAATTCGAAACAAAAGGATGCCAAGGCCGTCATCACGCTCTAGTAAATTCATTTTTAGCGCGTTATCGTCCTCATCAAATCATCCTCTCTGTTACCTCAGGCTGTCAGTCTAATAAAAATATTCCCGTCCACCCTTTGTCGCTTTTTCTTTCTTCTGGGTGTTGGGTGTAACCGAACTGCAGGCTGCCAAGAGTGCTTGCTAGCGTGCTTCGCCATTATGTATGCTCATCATTACATTTATGGTAATGACCTAACCAACGACCCAAAGCAGGGCGAAAGAAAAGTTCACTGCCGTGGCGGGGTTCGCGCCATTTTACTACCGTTATTTAGAGTATTTCACGAGGGAGGCTACACGCTGTGGGACGGGCAATTAAAACAGCTGAACCGCTCATCGGGTTTTAAGCAACAACCATCAACAGCGGCTAGCGATAAGGCAATTTGCTAAACGATGTTATGAAAACAAAATTAAGTTCTTTTTACGACGGAAAAATAAATATCCTACTTTGATTTTTTTTTTAACAGCTAAGTAGATAAGGGCATTTTTTTTTAATCGGTGACGCATTGGTGATGCAGAGAAAAGCAGTTTCTCATCTGATGGTCAATAACTGTAAACCCACAACTTTTGAACCCACGTTGAGATTGATTTCAAATTATCCACACCTACCTGTGAACTTTAAGTTTGTAAACCAACAAAATTGAAAAATTTAATAATAATTATAATAATAAAACCTCAAATAAGTTTGTATAAGCTGAATTCAATAACGACAATTTCAAATATTTCAAAACAAATAAATTTATAGTTTCTAATACTTAAGTGTGTGAATTAGCAAGTGTTACAATTAAGCAGTCAGTAAAAAATTTCAAATCACCATTATAAACAAGTCTTAGAAAAGATTCCTTCATACTAAATAGTACAGATACACATCACAGATGGTTATGTTGTTATATGTCAATATCCAGGTTTTAATTTCTCTTTTAATTTCAGAACTATTCCTAACGTTTCTAAAATTCACTGGATTTGTGTTAAATTCACTCGGTTAGTAGGCAATGAGAACTACATTCCTAGCCAGCTTTTTAATACAAATCTATTCAGGCACCAACGGAAAAACTACAGAAAAGCTCTTAACATTCCACTAACCGACGAGAACTGGACCTCATAATTTTGAATAAAAATAAGTTTTCGAAATTAGAGAGTCAAGGGTTAAACAGGACGGAAAGCCAAATCGGCTTAGTTAGGGATAAATAAATACAAATTGCAAACTTGGTCCGTTATCTTTTGAACTTAAATGCCAGACTTAATGCCTGAATTAGCAAACACAGTAAACACCAACTTTATATTGTTACTTTGATTTTCAGGAATCATGTTACCAGAGTTCATTCACACAAACCAAATAAAAACAAGTTTCTCTTAAACTTAAGAATTTTCAGTGGGAAACTTGCAGCCAACTTCATCAGGTGAGTCCTTTCAATTTCATGCCTGATGAAGATGACTGAAAGTTTCCGCTGAAAATTCGCAAGATTCTTGAGAAAACTTGTTTTCATGTTCGTGTGATGAACTCTGTTAATATGAGACAGCCTGTGTGGGAATTTAACCCTCGACCTTCGAGACCAAAGGCAGAAGCCCATTGAGTCCTGTCAGTATGGCTTAGCGGTAAGTCTTCATGCCACTATACCACTAAGCCATCATGGCACAAAGCCTTTTAGGCCGTGTCAGTTGGCTTAGTGGTAGGGCATCCGCCTTTGGTATCGAAGGTCGAGGGTTCGATTCCTGCTCAAGTCTGACATTTCAATCCAAAAGGCAAGAGAAATAGGTTTGAATTTGCATTTATTTAATCCAAGTGGTTCACGAATGAAAAGCCATGAAAGCTTCAGGAGATTATTATTTTTGCAGGTCAAGACAGTTTGAAAATGTCTTTTTAACAAGAAACATACAGTTTCACCAAGGTCTATGAACAGGAACCATGGTAATACACTACTCTAACAGACAAAGAGGTCGTCCTTGTCCAGACAACTTGTTTTACATATTAGACGGTAACAAGAATCAAGAAATTTGAACCCAGTAAGCCTAATCTGCAGTACACTTGCTTTTGTTTCTCCCCAGAACTTAAATTTTTAATCTCAAGACGAACACGTAGGCTAAACTTAGTTCACACTCATCAGTGTTAACAATAGAAGCAAAAAGCAATAGATTTAGAATTCGTTGCTCAATTACATTACGGTACTTGCACAAATGAAAGGCACATAAAAAAGCTTCACCCCCCAAAAAAGGGAAAAATAAGAGGAAAAAGTTACAACAAGTCAACATATCTAAAATGTGTAAAGATTTCTCGAAATACTTCACATGAGTTTTTCACTGTTGCATTTAACCGTATTTAACACATGAAACGTGGTTAAATATTGCTAACACTAATTTTAGGGGCAAAATAAGAAAAGAGGAAGCACTAATCGGTGGGATGAAGTTGGCATTTGAAGTAAGTACTTCAAGCAACGAAAGACTTGGTGGGAATCTTTGCACAGGGTGAACATTTTTTTTTTTTAAAACACTTTTTAACGTGTTTTATTACATATGTAGCCTAAAAGTGCTCCAAATACTTCATTCAGGCATTCCTGCTGCTTCGAAATGCAGGAAACCCAAGGAAAAAAAATGATTACCGTACAGGCAACATATACAAATTATCGCCATGAATTCAAAATAAACATACTATAGATGGTCAGTGCACTGAGTGATGCCAGAGCTTATTCTAGTTGCCTGAAGAAGCTGATCTGATCGACAACTGGAATGTCCCTTCACTGCACCAACCACGGCATGGCAGTACGAGATAGGGATCGACCGATACAGAAAAATACCGACCGATACCGATATTTTCCCCTCACTCCGATCCGATACAGATACAAAAAGTCTAACAGGTAAAAAAAAAGTCAAACTCATTCATACTTCCGACCATTAAAAAACCCAGTCCACACTGCAGAAAGGCCCAATTTCAAAAAGCCGACAGTACGCACGCGTTAAATTCACTGAGCCGCAGTCCCGATGACGTCACGGGATACAAGCGGTGCTAGGCAGGTAAGGTTTCTCTCAAGCTAGTCAGAATAGCCAGTGCGCACAGAAGATGTTCGTATCGGCAAAATATCTGTAAATAAACACCGATACCGCTGCACAAAAAGTACCGATATTATCTGTAAATACCGATACCGATATTAATATCTGTCTATCCCTAGTATGAGATACTATCACGCTCCATCAGGGGCTATGGGATCTATTCTTGACAATACCTAGAATCCCAGAGATTTCCTGTATGGAATCCCCGTGTTTGTATGTCCCTCCCTTCACTGGACATTTCTCCTTTAAAAACGCTTAGTAATGTTCAAAATTGACAAGAAATTTGATTCAGATGACAAATCTATTTCAGAAAAGAAAGTTTGCATGAATGGCATGAGCAGCATAGACCTAGGCTGGTTGACAGATATCCAGATTTTAAGCTTAAGTTATTAATATGTTATGAAGGGGAAAAAAAAGGGACACCAGTTTTGCAACTTTTTCGACTCCAAGCCGGTTGCGAAACTCAAGTCAAAGGATGAAAAAATTCTCTCCATCTGCCACAAAAGCTGCTACGCGTGTGAACAAAATGTCTGGTACCTGCTAACAGTTCTACTTGATATCCAGTCAACACTCGGCCTACATCTTTGAAAATTTCTTCCTTTGCGGGGAGGTTTATTATAAAAATATTAAAGTGTACGTATGATGTTTGTTTGATATAACCCCCCACCCAACCTAAAAAAAAAAAATTTCAATAAATGGTGACTGGTGAGACTTGATTTAATTAATCAATATACCCTAATTCTGTGACATTTAAATTGTTTGATTTTGGTGCAACCATTAGCGTCGCATTCCTCCGTCCGGCTTTCCTGCAGGTATGACCGTTTCGCCGATTCCCGTTTCGCTCAATTTTAATCAGTATCTTAATTTTCGGCGAAGCGGGAATTCCCGTTAGGCTGAATCCCACTTCGCCGAATAATTATTTTCCCAAATTACGTACCTTGCTCTCGCAGACTCCTTCCAATTAGGAATGCATCTTTAAAACTTCTCCAACGGCAAATTTTTAAAGAATTATTTGACCTGGCGAAATGGGATTCTGGGATTCAGAGTTTAATTTTCGGCGAAACGGGAATCGGCAAAACGGGTATACACCTTCATGTGTGGTTGTTTTGCAACATTACTTCAGACAGGTGTAAATTTTGCCAAAGGTATTCAATTCCCTATTTTCCCCTAGTAAGAAACGGTATTGCTACATAAATGTTGCAAAAGCTATTGAGCGAAAGATGTCCGAATATAGCGAGAAGGTATGTCCTTTTAACATTACTGAGTATAGATCTGGACGAGCGTACTATGCGGCAGAAGCTTTCACCTATAAAACGCCTCTGGCGAAAAGCGGCCAGTCAGTTTTTTTCTTTCACTTCCTACTAATTACAGGGCTGCAACCACACAGTAACCCATCACGCTTGGATAAACGCAAGTTGCTCCTGACACCTAGTTCCCTGTTCGTGGTCAACTTGCTTTGAACAAACAGTTAAGCACATGCGACCATAATAACGTCTTTTTTTTTTCATTTGGCTACTTAAATATTTTTTTTTTATAAATGTTTCCGGTTTCTCTCTTTTGCCTAGGGCGTTACCGTCTACAACGTACACGGCACAAGCCGTCTAACTGTAGGCCAGCACTAGCAAGCCAAATAAATTCCACAGTTACCTAAATGCAAATTAAGGTGAAGCGGCAAACGTTAAGACGTGTGGGAAGACGCCTGCCTGCAAGGTTAACGCGGGCCGTGTTACCATAATAATGTTTTCGTAAGGTACAATCCGTCTACTAATACGCTGGAAATGTGTAGAAGGAAGTTACATGTAAATTCACAACACTCTCATATGCGTAATACGGCCAGATCGCAAACACATATATACTGGTTCGGATGAGCCAAAATATACGATAGCTCTAGTTCACAAATGGATTAATAAATAAAAGCATTAGAAAAGGAATGCTTCTCGGCCGTGTGAAGTCGAGATATTAAACGACAAGCTCTTTCGCCAAGCTAATCCCACCAACTAAGACTTCAAACGTAAAATCAGGGTTCAGACAATTTTTTTATTCTCAATTTCCCTGAGATTTCCAGGTTTTCCAGGTACATCCAATGACAATTTCCAGGTGTTTACAAGATCTTTAGTTAGGGAAACAGGCAGTAGCTAATGTTCTCATTAATATTTGTACGAAAATAATCCAACATCCCAGAAAATCCTCACAGATACTGGTACCAACCTAAGATTTGGTTTACTGAAGTAATATCTAAAATATCTAAAAACATATTAAAGCACAAATTAAAATATTTTCTACGAGCCAAGGATTTTGTTTCTGATCTACTAATTCAATGGAACTTACAGATCAGACAAATTTTTCAAATTTCCCAGTCTTTTCCCTGATTTTCCAAAAATTTTTGTTTTCCTTGAAATTTCCCTGAGCTTTTGGCTCTATTTTCAATTTCCCTGAGATTTCCACGTTTTGTCTGAACCCTGTAAATGAAATACATGAAAATTGTGCAGTAAGCAATTTTCGTATATTTCATTTAACCTTCGAACTATTAAGGAGCGTGCCGTTTGACAGCACAACTTCACACGGCCAAAAAGCTTGGCAGGAATCCTTAGTTTTGTTTTGAGGTAGATTTCGGTCTACAATAGCTTTTAGTCTACGAAAGGGCTAATCCTCTTCCTATTTTCGCAAATTCTACATAAAACTAGCTTTTAAAATTTTTGGGTAGGTCTGATGCAATGAAAAAAAAAATCGTGTCACCCAGGAAAAATAGAATAACATTAAACCATTTACATAGATTGGAATGTTGTAACAAAAAAAGTGTTACGCACGAAAGCCAACATACACCTTTCAATAATTATTTACACTTGTAAACGCCTTGTAAATACAAAAACAACAATGGAAAACTGTTCAGACGTAAACATTCTTCCATAACATGTTAGTTTTTGACTTGGGAATAATTTTGAGCACGGGGAAAAATTTAGAATGGGAAATTAAAAGATTGTAAAAGAAAACAGAAAAAGTTCGTCTAATAATAAAAGTTGAAAGGAAAAAAGGTATATCTGCAATATGAAATATAAAAATATGTCCTCAAGGAACTACAAAAGGGAATTTCTCTGATTAAATCGTAAACATTTTTTCAGTTCCTTCCTTCGTTGCTTGCCTTTCCTACTAAGGGGTACTGAGGAATCGTGCAAACAAAATTCCATTTGTAGTTCCTTGCAAAGGCTTCCCTAAAAAAGGGGCAATGAGTGAAGAATCATAACGATTCTTCACTAATTGCCCCCTTGGTAGGGAACCTCCCTATTAAAGGGGGCAAGGAATATCTCCCTTAAATATGGCAGTTCCCTACTATGGGAGCAATTAGCGAAGAATCATCATGAAAAAGGGGCAATGAGTGAAGAAGAATCATCATGAATCTTCACTCATTGCCCCTTTTGCATGACTGAATCATACAAACAAAATTATCCCTGGCCCCTTGCTTGTCTTCCCTTGGGGTGAGAGTGAAGAATCGCCCAAACAAAAAATTCTCTTGCTTTCCCGACAAAAGCAGTTTTAGTACACTAAGTCAGTTGGGACCCGTAGTCTTCGGATAATTTTTCGGGGTGGGGGGGGGGGGGGGAAGAGAGGCGTATATTCTGTTAAAAAATGTGCACGGGAAAAAAATGTAATGCTTAAGAATTGTATTTACCCTTGATCTCCAAAATGTACGTTATTTAAAAAAAAAAAGATGTGGAAAGTATTTTGTAGCAGTATTTGTTCCTCGAGTTCGAAAAAAAATCTGAATCCAACCGCAATTAAAATAACTTTTAAAACATTCAAACGTTTTGGGATCGAACGTCTAACCTTTAAAGTACACCGCCATCTAGCAACAAATAAAGTGCAAAGAGTTCGTAATTTGTTTTTTATTTCTTCTTTTAAAAATGGTATTACTGGCGAAGTGATCGGGGGGAGGGGGAGAAGGCCTTCAACATTTTCCCGTGCCCATTCAGTTGATTTCCACCCCCCCCCCCTCCCAATCAATTCCACTCATAAATTTTTAAAACGTTCAAGGCTCTTTTTGGTCCAAATAGCGAAAAGAGCTAGAAGAAAAACAAACTTGCGTTCCAAAATAAAGAACAAATCGGAGATTTTCCTCCCCCCCCCCAAAAAAAAAAATACTCACATAAATTTTGTATACAAAGTAAAAACAAGAATAAAATAGAAAAAAGCAGATTAAACCTAAACCATCTCTGACTGGTCGACACTAAACAACTCAGCTTTTTTATGGCTGCCCATTCAATATAAAATAGTGCCCAGCCTCCCTCCCCCCCCCTTCACTACCCTACTTTATTTTGGCGTCGTCTGAGAATGGCATACATGTTGTGAAACATTTTGCAATTGTCTTTTTTTTTGGGGGGGGGGGGGGATCGATTAATAGTGATGCAAATCATCGGATTTCTTTAAGTTTATCTTTAAAGAATTTCTAAGAACAGAGTAGAAGGAATAATCCATTTTCCACATAAAGATCTCTTTCAAATTGCCGAGACTTTGGCATTTGAGGATTTACTGAAACGCTGCCAACTCTTTTAATCTACTCAAACATCATAAATTCATTATTACAGTAATAGGATTTTTACTGCTTTATCATCAAAAGAAGAATGACGTAGAATAACTTGAAAACAAGATAACAAAAAATATGATTTGGTTAGGAATGTGTTGAAACGAAGTTTACGCTAATTTACTCACTTGCTGTGGAAGTTTCTCAAGATCGATTAACAGATTTTCGTTTCCAGTTTTATGTAAAAACTGCAGTTCGCAAAGTACTGCAAACATGTTTTGATAGCCTAGACTATCGTACAGTTACCGGCCAGATCATCTTTTTCGGACATTTAGCCCCCACCCCCATCCCATTACCACCTCCCGTCACGTAAGTCAAACTTTTGCAACCCCTCCTACAGAAAATGGTAGTACAAACATCGAACCGCTCCCTTTTCGAATATGGCCGGGAGAGGGGGCGGGGCACAATTTGTGACATCAAATTTTTTAAATCGGCTACAATAATATGTATACTTTTTATTTTGCACAGTACGAAATATTTTGCATAAAATCACAACCTACTCCATAAAACCTGTCCCCATATTTTTTTCCCGTTTTTACAACCAGCCTAAAAGACTAAATCATTTCGGAAAATTTTCGATTTTTTTTTAGGTTTTTATGCCTTTTTTTTAAGGCTGGTTGTAATAAATGAAAAACGAAAAAAAATTATGGGGCCAGATGTTATGGAGTACGTTAATATTTTATGGAAAATATTTTATACTGTGAAAAATAAAAAGTAAAAAAATATTGCATTAAGAACACATCACACCCCCCCCCCCAAAAATAAATTCTTGCATGACGTCATTTGAGTGCGGCCCCAAAAGTCTCCAGAAATTTAGACCACGACTCGCGTCCCCCCACCCCCCCCCCCTTTTTTTCCCTATTGTTTGCAGAGCTTTTCAGGCAGGGATAAATAATAATATACGAAAAGGATTTTACTGCATTTCACCCCATTACCACCCCTCGTAACAGTTGTGTCTAGTCCTAATGTCGTATCCACACCCATGACAGGGGAAACTACTCTCTTTTCTTACGCAAGTAAAAATTTCGATACAAGCCAATTAAGGAATGGGTATGAGTCAATTTACTTTCACTGTTCACCTGGGACTGCCCTACCCACCATTTGGCCTGGCCGCAAAGCACCACACAAGGCCAGCCAGCCACACAACAACGAGCAAACCAGCCAGTGACCCAAGTCCTCGGGGCCCCAAGTCAACGCCCTGATGGGGCCACACAACGGCAGATGATAAAACAATAGAACGTAGCCCTGAAGGTGATGACTTTTGTTTTTCTAACTGTTCTTTAATACTGAGTCACCTTTTTCATCAATTTCAAAGGGTGGAGGAAGGAGGCACACACCCAACAACTGAAACTTTTTGTTTTTCACCCCTGAAACGAATGTAGGGTTTTAGTTTTGAGTCATTTTAGTCCACCCGTTTACTCGATGTTTTTCTGATTCTAAAAAGTTCGGATAGGTTCACAACCTCTATGTTGGCTTATTTCGAATGATGCAAGACTGCTGGTTGTGAGCGGTACAAACAACGTTATGTCAACTAATAACTTGCACGCTTCGTTACCAGAAAACTTAATCGTCCTAAAAAGCCCGGCTTGTTGACTACGATCGATTTTCATTTTAAGCAAAGGCAGGCGAAGGCAGCAAGGCAAGATTACAAAGCAATGTCCTAGAGAACAAATCTATGTACTGACAAAAAAAAAAGAACCTTTTTAAAGGTACAATCCTCCCGGTTGGCTTTCTTGTACGACTCCGTTTTGCAACATTACTTCAGATGGATACAAATGTTGCAAAAGGCATTCATTTACCAATTCTCCTCTCGTGAGAAACGGTTTTGCTGCATTCACTAACCTATTAATGTTGCGAAGGGTATTTCGTGCAGTCGAGTACCACATACCGTCAGCGTGAACACGGCTCATTACTGTACATCATGAAGAAACGTCAAGGCACGAGCTTGTCGGATGAAATATCGGTTAGGCTAGGCTGCACCAATACTTGATCGGTTCGGTTGCCAATATTTGCGATATCGGTATTGATAACTCTGGAACTGTTCGAGATAACGACATGCAGTTTGCAGCGTCTTGCTCAGGAAATCACTTGAGTATCTTCCTAGTTAAGTTTTAACTGCTGTTAGTATTTTTTTTTAATGTATTTTAATAATTATTGGACTTTTGAAGAAAACTACACCATTGATGAAAAATTTGGGGATAACAATTTCGGATATCGGTATCGGTACCGGCAAAATTATAAAAACCAGATTGTTACCGGTATCAGATCAATAAGGCTGATATCAGTACAGCCTTAAATATCGGTATATCGCAATCACGTCTAAGGGCGCGTTTACGCCGAGACTCGCCTTCGCATTCTCGCAGCTAGAACTCAATCGTGATGGCAAAGGTGACATCAACGCTAAATGGATTAGCTAAATCCGACATCGTTTGAGTAAATACTTGCAGTCTTATAATCCGTGCCAATAATATAAAGAATTCCTCATGACGAAACAATTTTCCCAAACGCTTCTAAACTCACGTTATTTGCTGTTTTTGTTGCGAAGCGGCAGACATAAAATCGCCGCCATGTTGGAATTTGAGGTGATTTCTAGCTTCTAGCTGCGAGAATGCAAAAGCGAGTGGTTGCGTAAACGTGCACTAAGAGCCGATACATCAACAACCGTTGCAAGTGACCGTGGACAAGCACACCACTGTCCGTACACTGGGTAAAATTTCAAGATTCGTTTAGACAGAGACGTCAGGAAGGATAAAAGTTGGAGAGGCGTAAACCAGAAATTTGCCGACATAATTTTCCACCTAGAAACAAATTTATGTAATTTTTCAGACTGATTTTGCCACCTGACCAAAAATTATGTAATTTTGCCGACTGATCAAACTTGGGGGAGGTGGCCAAGTGGACAAGTAAGTCACTAAAGAATGCAAAAATAAGTGCCTTTTATAAAGAATTGGCCAAGTGTAGCCTAGTCATATTAAACACAAGTAAGCATGACTGCCAGGGAAAGACATTTATTATCGCTTAGACAAGCGAATAGCCTATATAGCGAAGTTACATCAGCAGTCACAGATGACGTCACTGAGCATTACCACATGACGTGTGGTGGTTGGACAACATACACTACAATGCCCTCCCCCCAAAATAAAGAAAAATCAGATTTTTTCGACTTTATCCAATTTTTGCTTGCTGAAAACATCTGGACGGAAATTTCAGATGTATTAGCCTGATGTCATCTTTTGTTGGTGATGGCATCATGGTTCTTTAGTTTGGGAGGGCAACATACACTACACTTTAGGTATGGTCTTATTTGATATAGCCTAAGCAAGTGCAAGAGGGTTCTTGGTTATTGGACGGCTAGGACTATAAAGCTTTGTGGGGTGAAATCTTCTCGTCTAACAATATCACAGCATTTTGCAATAACCTATGGCCTAGCAGAATAAGCTGGCCCTGACTATGTCCATGTTCCCCATGCACTGCGTATTTCTCTGAAGAAGGGCTATTGTACAACTCTCCCATTGTTGCAGCCGTGCCTTAATTTCGTGAAGATGCACGGCTGCAACAATGAAATCAATATTGAACTAGAGTGCCGTGTAATCTTACTACCATGAAGACGTGCACGCTGTACCGTGCAGTCTTACCACCATGAAGACTGCACGCCACGGAACCCACTCATCGCAAAGAAGCAAAGATTATTCACACAACCTGAGGCTGCTGGCGAATCAGCAGCGTACGAAACACATTCACCTTCCATATTTAAAGGAATTTGAGACAGCAACACATCAGTATCTGAATCATTAAACAAATCGTCGGCTATGTTGGCCACAGCCATTGTATAGTCACAATGGAGTCGGCTTTCAGGAATTTGAGACTGCATGCGACTCGCAACAATGGTCTCGTTGTACAAGTGTTTTAGACAACATTGTTCGGCAACAATGCGGCAAGAAAGCCTCTGTTGATCTCGTGCCTTCGGCACTCGATCGACTTCGGCTTTCTTATACCGCATTGTTGCCGAACTCCGTTGTCTAACTGATACTTAAAGGCCTCTCCAGACAGAAGAAAATTTTGTGCGAAGCTATGCGTAACTACGTGCCTACAAGGTCAACATTGCAGCAATCGTGTGGTTGGTGTTGCGTTAAGGACGAATATTATAGTCTTTTTTACACCATACTACGTCGGCGTGCAGCCAGTCTGGTTAGGGCTTTAGGCCTCTCCAGACAGAAGAAAATTTCGTGCGAAGCTATGCGTAACTACGTGCCGACAAGGTCAACATTGCAGGAATCGTGTAGTTGGTGTTGCGTAAAGGACGAATATTGAAGTCTTTTTTACACCATACTACGTCGGCGTACAGCCACGAGCAGCCAGTCTGGTTAGGGCTTTACCTAACGATTAGAAAATGCTGCACACATTACTTCAATTTCAAGATCGGTAATAAAGTTAAGGCCCTATTCGTCGAACAAACAGAAGTATCCAAACACTTTGATAAGATTGTTAAAGACCACGTTTTCAGTTCAATGGTGGAAATCCTATTTTACAAGCTTTCCTATGGCTCTCAACGTATGGTCGTACATGTAAGCATTGAGGCAAGATGAACTAAATGGAAATCCGAAAAGCATAAATCTTCCCTCTACGTCATAACGAAATATAGCATAATGGCTGCGATTACATTGACAGTCAATCGATTCAGCAGCAGACGCCATACTTAACGCACCTCACAAAATAGCGTAAACCAGTCCACAATTTCCACAAATTTTCGACAGCCTTGAAAAACATTTTGTAGGACGCGCTTCGTTCAAATCGGCGCCGGCAGTGTGATGTAACTAGTAAATATTTATTTCTTAATCACCTGAAAAAGACAGCAGGAAGAAATTTCTACAAATTTTTTTTGTGGAAATTTGTGGACTGGTTTTCGCTATTTTGAGAGGTGCATAAAGTATGGCGTCTGCTGTAGAATGTGAATCTACATCATAACCTGAGAAGGTAAATAAAATCCCCAAGATTTACAGGCAGAAAACAATGGGTAGTCACATAAGATCAAACGTCTGCTTGGAAGAACATCAGAAGTCGTATATACTGCACATATTGTATACCGTGTTACTTCATTTAGATATCCAAGCATTTATCTTTCACCAGCACCCAGTGCCGCAATTAAGGGTGGTGCAAAGGGTTGCAAGGCACTCGGGCCCAGGAGGCAAGGGGCTCAAAATCCACGAGTCAAGGAGCCCAAAAGGAACTAAATTTACTATTGTTTGGTGAGGACTGACAGCAACTTTCCCCCAAAATTGCGTACTTATCATGGAGGAGCCCAACATTTTGTCCTTGCAGCCCACCTTGAAAAAAGCAAATTGCGGCCCTGCCAGCACCATAAGCCTCCCAAAGTCAAAAGGAGACTACAGTATTTTTCAACCAATTTCTCCTTATGATAAGATCAACCATGGCAAACTCACCACGGGATAAATTTGCGTACTTCTAATAAAATTAATGTCAGTAGTTACTGCTTTTTCTCTCACGTATGACAGGTGCTACGGTTTACAACCAAACTCATAAAAGCAAGAGAACAGAAGAGCTTAGTTTCTTCTTGTAATTAAGTGTGATTCGGGCTTAATTAGGATGACAGTTCGCTGTTTTCTTGAGAACAGACAGTGTACATCATTACATTCTGGAAACTAACAGGCCAATTCAGTGACAATCATTCTATTCAAGGTCCTGGTTTCCAAGCCTAAGTACAAAAGCAACGATCGAGATATATTGCATAGACGAATTTATAGAATTTCAACACGTTTTTTTTTCTACATTTTGCTCCTTTATTTTTGCCATCCTATTTCCACCTAAATAACGATTGCACCATCTCTATTACCAAGTTTTATTTTTTCTTTACGATGTAAAAGGGTGCATTTTTTGGGGAATATAAGTTAGCAATTCACAATTACAAATTAACTGAAGACGGGCAGATGGAGACGCAACACGAATTACGATTCAGAGACATCTATTCGCATGACAATCGAGCAATACGATAAAAATCTGAAAAGTTTATTTAAAGCGACCTGTCACTAACGAAAATCGCTACTAAAAGTTCTGCAATTTTGTTAAGAAAGTAATGTAGCTGAATTAGGCCTATCAAAATTTCTAAACTTCCGAACGTTTTATACTTCAGTTAAGCTAGCTTGATAAACAGGGTGGTCCATAACAAAACGCAACAGCAAAATTTGTTAAGTCCCTGAACTTTTTTGTTATCACCCTCCAGAGCTGTAAAGGGACTTTCAAAACTACCCGTTCTATTAGACATCATCTGAACCTTTACAGTTCTGGAGGGTGCTAACAAAAAAGTTTGGACGTTTATGGACCACCCTGTATAAAGGACAGCCTACAACGCTCGACGGATTATCCGTGATAATATTACCGCCTATTCTGGGTTGCGACCCCACACTTCCAACTGTAGAACGACTGGTCCTACCTATTTTCTGGGGTATCCATGTTTAAAAAAAAAAAACGTTGTGTAAGTTGTAACCTAATAAATGTGCGAAAAATATCGCTCATCTTACAATAGTTTTGGCATGCAGCAATTCCACTGGAAGAGCGTTGAACTATCATGAAGCTGGTTAGATGAGTTCTTCAAGCCAAGGCCGACCGGGGGGGGGGGGCTACCCGTTTTGCCTTCTCTCTCAATGCTAGTTGACGTGCATGCAGAAAAGTTGATGCTTAGCGCTGTTCGGGTAAAATAAAATAAGATTCTGGCGATGCTGAATCAACTGGCTTGGAGCCAGGAAACGAGACTCGCAGCTTCTCTCCCATACGATACGACCTTATGACAAGGGATGGAATATGAAGCGATAGTTGCAGCATGGACACACCCACGTCTGCTGGACATGTTTGTATTCATAGGTCCTGGTCGTAGCTAATTTAGTTAAAATAACAGGCCCATGTGTTACTGTATACGCACACGTATGGTATCGTAGGACGAGTTCAGGTAACTTTTTTTTTTTAACAAATGTACAATTTTACATATTATGTGTGGATCGTAGAAGCCACAAAAATAACCACGTAAAACCATGCCTTCTTTTTACCCAACACAATCGTGTGAAAAATGAATCAACCTAACTACTACTCAATAATCCTGTCTTGTTTCAGACCAAAAGCTCATGAATATGGTTTGAAATTTGGCTCACGTAATCGTTTGTAGGATAAAATTGGATTTGGTCAAACTGCTAATACTCCTATAAAAATATGTTCGGCTTTAACCACTGGTTTAAATTGTACAATCTTGCCTACGCTAGGGGTTTCAATTGATCTTATGTTGTGACAACTCAGGGAGTGAACGACTGAATTCGAGAATATCTCAAAGCCAATCCACTCCTTACTGCATAGCTACGGGTCTCTGCACCAAGTAACACATATTAGGCATTAAACGCAAGTTGCAGCTTGGTCTAATCCTAGCAGAGTCAGAGAGAGCAACCTTTCGAGTTGTCTCCCTAACACCAACTGGCCTTTCTGTGATCCTCCACCATTCTTTTATACGCTGAGGGATGTTTTTAAAGTCAGCGGCTTGCGAGTTGCTTGGAAGCGAGGCAAGCTTTCCCGTTTTTTTAATTCAAGCCGCTTGCCGCCGAGAAACTTTTCCGTCGTTTTTAAAGTCAGCGGCTTGGCAGGTCGCTGGCCAGCCAACTAAGCGAGGAAAAAGGGTGCCGAGTTCGCTGAGCTTACGCAGCTAATATGGGGGCACGATGTGCGCATGCGCCACTGCCGCAGAGCAACAATCGGCAACAGTCCTAATACATGCGTAAATCTACGTGATACATGTGTGATAAGTACGATGTTGATACCTGCCAGCAGTTCAATTGCTTAGTCCTTTACTCTCATCGTCTTAAACGCTACTAATAATGCGATAAAACAGAGAAAAGAGATATAACAACTGCTTTTGTCATTGTCAGTCATGTTTGTGCTTAGTAAGCTTCAAATAATATCGTTTTTAATCTCAGCTTGAAAATGGGAAAAGCGGAGAAAGCCAAAACCGAGCAAACTCAGCGCTCAGCAAGCAAGCCGCTGACTTTAAAAACATCCCTCTGGCGAACAATGGAAAGTTGTCTGATGCATTACGTGACGTGACAGCTAACAGGTGCAAACCAGTCCCACCTGATTGGGCACGGGGACACTGGTTCGCTACCCGGCTGTTGGCGTCCGGCCAATTTCAGCTGTTGAGATGAAGATGGCAGGGCGCACAAGCATCTTATGTAACTGCAAGGTGCACCACGAGTGTTGACTCGTGTTGCACCCTGAAATACGTAAATAGCTGGTTACAATGTTTGGCAGTGAAATAGTCCCAAACTGAGAGATGGACTGCAAGGTATATCAAATGCCCTTTAATGAACATGCTCCAGCTTGTATAAAGAACAAGACATTTTGAGGAATATTTGTACAGTATTTCTTCCCTCCACTGACAACATGCAAATTAATCATCTTCTTTACCAACCCATAATCTACATATTATGATTACACGTAACACCCAGCTGGCTGGTCTCTGCTAAGTAAGCGTATTCAACCTTCACAAGTGGCTCCCGACAACAGACTTAAGTACTGCCTTATTATTGTCAATTCAACGAAGCACGCCAAAGTACTTGTCAACAACAAGACCTAATGAACAATAAAACCACTTCCATAATAGCAAATAACAGAAGCCGCTTCAACAAATAGCCTAGTAGAAAAATGAAAATGTTTCTTACTACCAAAACACCAGACTACCACAGGCTTTTTTTTTTGCAGTATGGTACAATTTTAAAACTGGTTATCAACCGTAATGTTGCGATAACTCAAGATGCAAAGTCGTTGGCACAACCGAAAAGTATGGTAGCCCTAAATGCAACGTTTGCTCTCTGTAAGCACTCTTTATTACTTTGCTGTAAAAGGCTGTTCAGAAAAATGTTTAGGCTACTGTACGGATAGGCTACAAGACTGATGGTGGCACAGTACTTAACAATTTTTCAAATGGAAAGGCATCATATTTGGTAGTGCTATTTCCTGTAGGCCTATGGCTATATTATGATGCTTGGAAACGTGGCAGCTACACAACAAGCGGTACACACCATCACTACTACAGATGAACATTTTTGTAAGAAGATGAATGGCTTTGAAAACATCGCAATAAGACTGAAAACGTACAAAAGAAGTTCCAAAAACCCATAAAGTAGCATAAGTCAGTGGTAGAAGTCGATATAAAATAAAATTTTAAGCCGACATGTGGCCGATAAATTTTAGGACACTTTCAGGAAAATTATTGGAATTTTCAACAAAAAAAAAAGAGGCAGGTTATCAAACGACCATAAAATGTTCCTTTTACAAATCCATTTTTTATTTAGGCAGTTGTTTTCTTTTTCTTAGCTGAAGGGTCCCATGGTTTGCATGCAGACTGAGTATTCAATTTTTTACATTTTCCAAATTGCTACAAACTTCATATAGTTTTTCCGTACCAATATTAATCATTATTTGGCAAACTTTAAAATGTAGCACTACACCGCGGAACCCACCATTCAAAACAAGTAGGCCTAAACGTCAGTGGTAGCTGCAGCCATGGGATAATATATAAACTCCATGATTGCAGGTAGTGGTGGATGACCGACTAAACACATTGCTTAGCAACTGCCAAGATCCATGCAGAAGCATTCTCCCCAATTTCGTGAAAGAAACCTTGCTATCGTCAAGAATTTATGGGGTTTGGGAGGAGAATTTGTAACTCTAAAAAGTCCCTATTGAAACACGTTAGATTCCTCACTATATTAGTTCAGTCCGAGTTTTCAGAGGGCGCCACGTGTTCTATGTGGTAATATTTTGCTCATTTTTCAGCCCAAATCTAAAGTACACTAAATTACACCAAAGCTAGGCTAAATAATAATTAAATACAAGCTAGTTTCGTTTAGTTTAATTTAATTTTAGGCTAAAAACTGAGTAGAAATTCCCACTGGCGCCCTCTATAAACAAAGACTGAACTAATACGAATGTATCGAAGATGTTTCAGTATGAGTCTCGGTCACAAATTCTCATTGCTGTCGTGTTTTACCGTATTTTTTATGCGGTACAAAAATGAAGGCTTAGGTAATAATTCCTTTTTATTTTAAATGCAGTTAATTTTAGAATTTCAATAAATTTTAGGACATTTGTGTGAAAAATAAGGTCATTTCAGGACAAGTTTTCAAAAATTAGGAATTTCAGGAATATCAAGACAACTTCTACCACTGCGTAAGTGTCAATATGTGCTGAATGGGTCAGCATCAGAATAATACGGCGATCTTTTTTTTTCAAGAAGTCTAGCATGTTCTTTTTACAGGGTTTGTAAAGTGAGTGCTATAACTAATTCAAGGAGTTTCAAGGACGAAAACGGAGAAATATCAAGCAGTTTACAAGGACCTATTACAAAATATATAGTTGTGATCTTATACATTACATTTTCTATTTACGCCAAAATAAATTTATTAGATTGTGTTCCACAGCTAAAAAAAAGTAGGGTCTGTCCTTACCACTTCATTTCCCTTCCATGCGGCATTTCAGAGCAGATTTACCCATAGTGAAAGTCGTGCAACACAACACACATTTTGCGTGGTAAATGTCAGACAAATCACGAGCCAACCAAGAACTATAATTTGATTTTCCCAGCCAAGACTTCGGCAAAAAATAGTTTCCAAGTATGACATTAATTTTAAACTGTCAGTTTAATGTTGTAAACGCTATCGATCTGCAGACTAGTCTGACAGCCAACTTCGTATGCTTGATAGGCCTAATGCGCCTAACCGTTTCCACGAAAACCTTTCAGTAATCAAACTAATCATGGGGAATTTCGAGCATTTTAAAGGACCTATTTGAAAATTACGACAATTCAGTGACATTTCAAGGCCTACCACTACCATAAGAGGGAAGGTCTTAAAATGGCACTACCTAATCTGAAGACACCAAAAGCTTTTATGAACACAAAAATTTATTATCGTAACCACTCCCCACCCCCTCCGAACAAAAATATTAAGCTAAAAATAGCACATAAGAGCCTGCGTGTCATTTGTAACATCACACGTGTAACAAGGGATTGACAAAAGACAGACTAGGTGAGTAACAACTTGTGACTACGTCGTGTGCAGTATTGAGAATAAATCACAGCCAACGCATCTCCTATGAACAAAAGGTCCCTTTAAAGGGAAGTCTGGTTGGAATTATAATTTTTGGGGCTACCTCCCTCCCTACTTATTTTAAAGATAAGATTACTTTAGTTATAGGCTTAAATCGTTTATTTAATGCCATACGTCCAAACCTTAAACTTAAAAGCTTCCTTAGCTCTCCACCAGGGGGGTGTACCTGCTCACAACAAGAACAAGCGAGTGCTTGCGAAGGCCCGGAGTAGAACTTTAACGCCCAGCCCCATACTTCTCATCTAGCAACTTCATGGTTGGGCAGCCTGTAGGCTACCTAATCTCCCCCTTGCCTAACATGCCTCAAGAGTTCTGTGGCATGACCGAGGTCTGATAGGCCTTCCCCAGAATACATTCCTTCATTGGCAATGTCCCTCCATCAAATGACGACACCGGCATGGCGAACCACGGCAAAATGGCAATGGTGAATGTTGAGCTGTGGGGCCTGGACATGTGGTGACAACACCTCAACCGGTAAACTGTGTATGACGATGATGCGCCAAACGGGAGGTGGGGACTCCGCACGAATTCAGCATCACACCAGGGCTAGAAATGCTAATGGACAGTCAGGACTGACGACTAATTCCATTTTCTGGGCTACGCCAGAGTCAGAATTAATTCTAGATGGATGCGTAGCTCCCGTTTCTCAGGCCACGCCTTAACTATGAATAAATTTTACTCTTTTTTTTTTGCGATTGAACAACACTTTTTACAACCACAGTTTCCTGCTCGTTGGTCTTGACTTAACGAACACTCACCGTTATGGTCGGCTAGCATTGGAGACGTTGTCCCCATCAGCAGGCTAACTTCTGACGACTTCACCCTTCATTGTCACTTGCTGATGAACAGTAGAATATGGCAGACTTTAACCGACGGCGATATTGAATACACACCGGGTGTCGAAGAGATTTTGGGGATGTTTTCGTGGTGAATCGTTGATGAATCCACGCCCAACAGAGAACCCGCATCCAACAAACTGAGACCGGGCAGAAGCATAGGATCGAACTGACAAAGGAGAAGCATGGTCAAGGTCATAGCTCCCCCTTGCATAGCATCCGCCATCTTGGATTTTTTTCCTTACCTATTAGTTTAGATTCTGTTTTTGATTCGTAATCGTTCATTAAAGCCCGTCACGTACCAGTTACAAAGTTCAAAGGTACTTGCGCTGTCAATTAAAGACTGGCCTGAAATTTTCAAAAATCATAACGGGGTAAATCAAACTCTGCCGACGTTAAGCTAAGTCTATGGTCAAAGAAGCTCCAATACAAACCTGAGGAAGCAGAACAATGCTACAGTACTGCCGCAATTCTTTTTTGGTCAGAGTTGCGCCATCTATATCTCTCAATACCTATGACTTGTCTGTTAGGGTGCTGTGAACAAACATCGCACGGATTAATGCAGAGTTCACATGTCCGACATCATCTGTACGTGGCATGTTCATCTCAGCTGTACCGTGGCAGCAAACTACCAACTTGGGCAAAACATTTAGGCTACTGAAGGTTTTTAATTGGACATTTTTCAAAGAGCAAAAACACACGACCTTACCGGCCTGTGCCCAAAATGAAAGCAAATATTGGTGGCAATGCCTGCAGGGATGTAAGCAGGTACGCCACCTGGTGGGGTGCTAGCTAAGGAAGCTTTAAGAAGGCTTTGTCATAGATGATAGGTTATACACTAGGTTGGGTTGGGCTGAAAAAGGTGAGGTCGACATTGAGTTAAGGGAAACTGTTTATTTTGGGGGAGCCGAGCAGTGATACCAAAATTATTGTGGATGCAATTCCTCAAAAGAGTTGCACTTATACTTTGTACCGAAGTTGTTTGCCGTGACGCGCTGATCACTTGAATGGGCTAGTCCACTCAGACTGGGCCAAATATCCGCTGTTCTCGTTCGTCAGTGGTTAACTCATGATGATGGCTTATGGTATAGGGTTATTTGTCAAATAAACGATTTTAGCTAATAACTAAAGGGAAGCATTTTTGGATGAAAGCAGAAATAGACGCCGGGCACTGAAAAAAAATTAACGCTGTCCTATTTACCTCTAGCTAACGCTCAGCCTTTATTTCAAAAGCACGTTCAATAAGCTTACAATATATCCAACAGTAGTAGAGTGCCACAGACAATAAAATGTTAACCTTAATGAGCGCTTTACTTCGAAACAGTTGGCTAGTAGCTATTATCATATTAAATAAAGTCAACGCCTTTACAAACTTGCATAGTTGCCTCGCTGATCATGTTTCTAAAAATAAACACAGCTCCTATATACCAACTGACTCCATTTATTGCGGTTCATACTACATTAAAAAAAAAAATTGGTCGCAGGGGCCACAAATAAGGGAAACAGCTTATGGCAAATTCATTTATTGTTTTTGTGCAATTTTGTCAATTCTTTTTCGGAACCCAGAAATGATTGTTTTTGTCAAACCTCGAGCGAGCTAAAGAACGAGGTTGAATTTGCACTTTTGTGATTCTGTTTGCGTGTTTAGGACAAAAATGTTTCGCTGAAATTTCATGACAAGGGAGCTTTGCAACCCTCGCCAATGTCGGTCGCCACTCGCCATTTGGCGAATGGAAATCAACAGTTCGCGACTTGGAATTTAGCCTTGCTCACCAAAACGGCGACTAGCAATAGAGAATAACACTCGAAGAGGGGCACGTCGGGAACTGTATAAGCTAGAGACAACCGGTTTGTGGCGTTATACAGGGTTATATAACAGCCATTTCTGCATTACTACTGGGGTTGATGAAAATTGTACAATTTTGCAAATGCATCAATCAGAAAAACCATCCATACGCCATATAGTAAATTCGTACAAGATGTATTTGGTGCATGGCGAGTAGAAAATGTGAAATGGCGAATGCTTTCGAAGGTGACTGCTACTGGATTCACATTCGAGAGAGTTCGAGCTTTGGTGCATGAAATTCATGAGTTCAAAGATGCCAATATTTTTGGAGATATTCAGGTTTTCCGTTGGATGGCTACGTGTACATCGATTTTCAGTACAAGCTGTAGGAGAGCCCGAGCTAGTCTAGTGGCCCCGAGCATATGAAAAACACAAAGCTTGCTATGTGCACTTGTCAGTGTTTGCTTTCGGAGTTCGGACAAACTAATGTATTATAACATCTCTCACTCGGCCAAATAATTATGAGCATCAGAACTCAATTTAGCCTGCATGCCAGTAAACAAAACCTAACTTTTATTAACTACTAACAATAGCATGCAGTAGCCTAGTGAGTTGCGATACTCAGGGCTACGGCTTGAGTACCACAACATTAGGGATCTTTCGATACACAAACCACAATTTTTTTAAACCTAAGAACCCAACCCTTTTGCGTCATTAAAGACATCAGCAGTGCACCACCATGCAGTGGTACATAAAAGAATAACTACCGGGTAAGTCCCAATGAGCACTGCGTACTTTGTGAAGGATCCCCAAGAACCCTTAACAACTACGCTGTCACCAGCGACGAGTGTTCAGTGAATGTTACACCCACCTTCCATCACACACCTACGCCGTCGCCTAGCCTACATCTTTTATCTTAATCAAGTGGCACGTTTTTCATTATTTTTGAATACGTTTAAGCCTCAAACAAACGCATGCTAGTATAGACAACACTCGCTGAATTTTGAACCTTACTCAGCCGTTTAGAAGCAAAAAGAGTCTACTAACATACGGGGAGAAATATGCGGATCTGAGCCGGGAAAACCCACACCCCTGGTAAGGAACAAGAGTAATCCAGGTTAGAATACACCCACAGCAGCCGAAGAAGCATGTAGTTTCTCGCACTACCTGTCCCTTACCATCACAGATTTGGCAAACTTAGCCGGCATATCTTTTCTATTTATTGAAAAAAATCAGCTTCTTCTGGAAAGTAAGCTGAATTCTGCCAATGCTTGGCCCTACGACCAATCATTCAAACTAAAGATCAAGATAAGCACTGGCCAGTCGCCACATGACGATTAACTTTAATGATCTGGAGACCATTAATTATCTGTCTGTCATAGTCGCCAGATTGGAGACATGCAAAGCTGCTGTAAAATAAGTTTCAGCAAACACTCCTTATTCAGTTTGTTTAATTTTTTCTTTTACCATGCTCAACTTAAAATTTGTCCAAATCCCCTATTCTCACATCTCTTTACAGTAATAAGTGCCAGCCTAAGTAAACATAAGCCACAAACACGCGTCAGGACAATAAGCAAATACACAACTGGCAAAGAACCAAAGCTAGCTAACCAGCCAGCGGCGATTAGGGGAAAATGTTAATCTTAACCTTTAATTCAAACATGTAGGCTAAGTTGAGTACAGAAAGATTTTTAAAGAAGTACTGTAAAAGCCCCAAAGAAAACTTCCCATTGTGGTGAAAAACCAAATGTTTATTAGGCTACAAAATGACACAGGGCCTACTAGGCTATATGAAGTAGGCGGTTTTTAAGTCGCCATCCAGTAAAACGGTGAAAATAAATTTACACTAAGTCTTGATATTTCGCAACTGTACTCAACGAATCAAAGAACAAAACTCGCCTGTCTATTTATTTGTGTTCCATTATTATTTCAAGTAAACAATCATGCCAGTTTAGCATCAAACACATACGAATTAGAAAACAAAAATGAACTCGTTTGACACTTAAGGTAAGGTTTAACTGGACCGAAGTAGAACCAGGAAAGGAACAAGAATAGACTTTCAGTATCCACTAGCCTAAACAGTTTTTATACCACCATACTGCTATACCGTAGCGTTTAGCCAACGTGAAACCCTACTATTTGTATTCAAATGGTTTTTATCGTTTTTGTTTTTGAACACGGTAAGTATGGTCCCAGAGGCAGAACTTTGCAACTGTCTGCGACACCAATTGTCGGAAAAAAATATTCTGCAGCTAATCTGTTTTTATCATATGGTTACCCATATGTTTATTGGTTTTTATGGAATAACTTTTCAGTGCTTTATCCTATTGGTCTGGGTACTCCACCAATGGAAAGGTATCGTCGAGACGATTAAAATGGTGTATTGGAATGTTGAAATCGGTCAAAAAATTGACAAATCGGCAGAAATTTGGCCAAAATTTGTCTGCGGCAGCCTTCAACTGTCTGTGACGTATGTCGCGTGTCGCACTGATTCTGCCATTGGGAGTAATCTAATGATTGGTGTATTCTACTTGGTTGGATGACATCGCTGAAATAGCATAAAAAACCGTGTCATCAATAAGGTAATGAACGGAAAGGAGACAACTTGACTGAAGAATCGTAGAAAATTTAACCAACAAAAGTAGGCCAGTATATGAGTGGTGTGTGTGGCTACATAACGTATTTACTTTCTCATAGCTAATTGCCCTTAATCTTACCAGTATCAAAACTACAATACACTCGATAATATATCCGTCCCCCGCCCTGTTAATAAAAGGGTTCGTACATAACAGACGAAATCGTTTCTTTCCTAGGGCAAGTTAAAGTCAATTTCAAGGCTTGCACAGTAGATCCTCACAATCATTTTTTTTAATTCCAGTATTTTGCTGGCTGTCACCGTTGGCGCCAATGTACTCTTAGTTTACACAGGAAGCTAAACCATCGGAAACAACGAAACACATCATATCCTCCCTCCCACCAATGGACAAGGAGGAAGGAGAAACACAGCAACTAACATGTAGTGAAACATTACTTTCTCAGCTGCCCCTTCTTGCAAAAATTGGTTGCACTGCACGGTACCTCTCTCTTTCTGTCTCCGGTCCAATCCGAGCGGAGTATCGTTCGCAGAAGAAATGGATTTGTCTGACAAATTATTTCTTTTTGTATACCTAAACTAGTATTACTGTTATGGCATTAACATCATTCCAATTTTTGGTTTTCAAATTTAAGGTTTTTCAAGGAATTCACGGCAGTGTATGATCCCTTACGTTTTACTGACTAACTTGACAACCCAACTGTTGACTACAGAAACAAAAGCTGAATTTCACTACGCTAGCCTATTTATTTCAATAACATATTTGTTTTCAAGCATCCACATCCATAGTAGTATTAACCCTGTAAAATACTGACTCACCAATAACTAAGCACCACCAAAAGAGTTCTAGGTCTTCCAAACTTGCTTGTAAACAAACCGACGTAGCGTCCTAGGAGACAACTTGACTGAAGAATCGTAGAAAATTTCGACTAGGACATCGGTATTTAGTAATACTGTAAAATACTATGCCAACTACTACATATTAAGCCTAGGGCCTACCTATTTTACATGTAGGCTATTATGGTTATTACAGTATCACAGAAAATTACTATGTTAACGACAATTGCTTTTTAATTCGACATGTCACACGTCGAATTAATGCGGTTGTGGCCAAAAAACGGGGATAGCCGTTTTACGTCAGCGACATCTCCTCAAAAACCAGACACATTTGTTCAATTCTGATCCGACGAAATTCAAGTATGTGGGTGGGACAGTTGCAGTGTAAAATATTAAAACACTAGGGATTTCACAGATTTTGTAATTAGAAAAAACGTGGTACCCTCCAACGAGGTCTGTCAACGCGAAACCGTCGTCCATAGAACACACAGTGTTGTGACGTCAGCGTTACACGTGTGATTTTCGAAAATTTTAGCGTAAAAAGGCAGTGGCGGTGTTGGAAAACGACGGCGAAATGTGGGTCGAGGGTAGGTTAGAGGCTAGACTTTCCGAGAAAAACTACGGGATTGTTTGGGTTTGGAGGCGAAACTGCGTTGTACTTATAGGCGGCCGGGAGAAATAAACAGCGCCAACTGTTATGAACTACAGGGATATAATCTACATATACTTCGTTTTGTGGGAGTACAGTAGAGAAGAATGGAAGAAGTACATCTAACAAAGGTATGTCGTATGGATGAACAATTTTTGGCGTTAAAAAAAATATGATTTGAAAAGCACAACTCTAGAATGAATAATTCCGTGCTCAGTAGAGCAGCGTTAGTTTAACCTTAAATGTCGCTGAATTGCGTGAAAGACTGGCGTGCGTGGAGGGGGGGAGGGGGTATTTATTTGTCTTTTTTTTTAAACTTGATTGTTCAAATATAAAACTAGATTTGCAGTAAACCCAGCATATAACAAAACCTAAGCAGCAAAGCTTAAACAAAAGCTAGCTCCATGAAATTGTGGTGACATTTTTGTGTGTTATTTTATCGTCGCCTAACACAAAAAAAGAGTAAATAAATAAATTTAAGTAATCAGCCTTACGTATCCTCAGTGCAGTACGGTCCCCATCTTCCCCCCCCCCCTTCTTATTTAATGCTGGATTTACTGCAAAGTAAGGTGTTCACAGATTTAAAAAGTGTTAAAGCCTCATGAAAAAGAACAAAGAGGACGGGAAGCTGTAAAGCAACGAAATTTTCAGGTTTTTTTAAATAATAGCGTCAGATGAGAAATCCTTATCTGGCCATTTCTAACATGCTCGCGTGATCGCTCATTTGCCGTATCGCAATAGCAAAAGTTAGGAGACGGGTTTTTTTTTTTTATATGTGATGTGCAATATGTATACGTTTCAGTGCACCACACATTCCGAACAACCCTCCCCAATGTCGGTCGCTACTTGCCATTTGCCGAGTGGAAATCAACAGTTGGCGACTTGAAATTTAGCCTTACTCGCCAAACGGCGACTAGCTACAGAGCATGCCACTAAAAAGGCGATATTTCTGGAACCGTGTAAGTTAGAGACGAACGGTTTGCGGCGTAATGCTCAGATTCACAAGGACTATATAATTGGGTTTACTGCATTAATACTGGAGTTCAAGAAAATTGCGCAATTTTGTTAATGCATACATCAGAGAAACCATGCATCATACGAAACGTATTTCATATATGGCGAGTAGAAATTGTGAAATGGCGAGTGATTTCTAAGGTCTACTAGCCAAGTGGCGACTGCTACTAGATTGACATTCGAAAGGGTTGATTCCGAATGTATAATAGTGGCCTGACTATGCTGCCTTTCCAACTGCATACGTCAATCGCATATTAATTTTCTATCCTCCTTGAGCATTTCTGTACCAGCAACACGTCGAATTACTGATGCAGTGTTGGTGCGTCCTTGTTTTAATATTTAAATTGAGCCGGATTGCAGTTTTACAACCCAAACACGGCAATGTGATTTGTAGATATTACGTTGAAGAATTCACCGAAAACACGCTTTTTTTCACAAAGTCAAGATATCACACTGTACATCCCCAGGCATTCAACACCACAACCGAGAGAAGGCTGTGCTGATGAATATCCAGGGACCCTCAAACCCTGGAATTAGCTATCTAATGCGTGGCGAACTCATGTGTTGCTGAGACGAAAATGGGAGACCAACCCTACAACTACCGGAGGCCACGTTCACGCTTCAAATTTCCTATCAGACGAACGGTTGGTGCTAGGGATGGGTCGGTTTCATTTTTTTGACTTCGGTTCCGGTTTCGGTTTTCACCCCCAAAAAACCTCGGTTTCGGTACCGGTTTTTGCAACCATCCACCCCAACTAGCTATTTCTATTTTTTTCCCTGTAATACTGGCTTCTAACTCACTCTTTTTTCACTTTCAGCCGCGTGATAGACCATGGGTATAGCTGTGGCACTATTTTCCTCTATTTTCATTTTAATGACTAGAAGCTTTGTTGTCATTCATACGTAGAAAATAATAATTATTTTTAAAAAATAAGGAAATTTTTGATTTTTCGAATACCGTACGAAAAACCGCCACAAAATCCGAATCGGTTTCGGTTTTCAGTAAAAACCGAAAATTCGGTTTCGGTTTCGGTTATTGACTCATCCCTAGTTGGTGCACAATGTTTTGAGGTCAAGTTAACTGGCCTGAAGAAGACAATCGCCTCTGAATTTCCATCTTCAGGGGCGCAGATTGTCGAAAATTTGCGAAGATATGTAATGTGATATCTTGACTTTGTAGAAAAAAAAGCGTGTTTTCAGTGATTTCTTCAACATAAGATGAATTTTCACAGCAAGCGGTGTGACGTTTTCAAACTTGTAGATATTAAGTCATTGAGAAAGTCGTACCCTCCCCCTTGACCTTATTCATGGGTTCATTGGAACCCATTAGGCCAATACTGCTAAATACATAAAAATAAATACAATACACAAACTTTTAATTAAAATTGAAATGAAATCAGATTGTATCTATATGCTAGTGCATTAAGGGGCTAAAGTCTAGAATACACCCATACCCGATATCCTTCAGAAATTGATTCCAAATGGCTCCAGCACCTTCATACATCCAGGAACAGTCTGTTTTACAGCGCGGAAATGTGTTAAAACGACTTAAATCGGTCAATATGTAGCTCCGCAATCCGTACATTTATACGGTGTTTGCGTTTGCTCGCGGGGCCTTGCGGAGCAGGGAAACTTATATTTTTTTTTTCGTAAACAGTTAAGATAAGCGAGTAGTTATTGTCAGTTGCGTGTGGTTTTGTTGTTATTGTCGGTTAGGTTAGGTTATAGGTACCAGCTTCTGTTTGGCGTTTCACTTGTAATGAACTGGTTGGGGTTTGGAGTCACTTGTGGTGCTTCACTGCGCGGCGTCGGCTGCCTCGAGCCTGTCGCGGCTTGGGATCAGTTAAAACATCGGATCAGTTAAAACATGGTTTTAACACGTTTCCGTGGCTTGGGATCAGTTTGTAGTGCCTTTCCAGCCAATTTAAGTTAATGGCTAAGTCCCACACAGGGTCAAACGGTCGGGGCTCAAAAACTGGCCGTGTAAAGTTTTTTGTTTTTTTCTTAAATTTAGGCCATATGCGTGAAGTAGACTTGTGCCCATTAAGAATAGGCTAAACTTCGAAGGTTGGCCTCCTGGGTCTAACTGTTGTGCATCTTTGGTATGGATCCTGAACCAACCGTAAAGGATCATCCAACGTGGCCTCTGCGTCCTTCAAACAGCTGTGCTTGATTCCACTTCTGACTACACAGCCTTGCACGACTTTATGCAATTTAAATGTTTTCAGATTTTAAAGTTTTGTTCTATTTTCCTGCCATTAAATGGCAGTGAATCATCAGCCGTTCTACTTATTTCCATTCAAAAGCTTTTACTTAATTCGTAAGTGTTAGTTTCTAATTTATCTTCGCAATAGAGTGAACCTTTGTTTATAATCCTTTAGGATTAAATCATTATTTAGTGAACCGCCAAAGATTCTGTGCAACCTATTACGCAAAAAATCTTACAAAATATGCAAAATTTGGAACTCAAGCTAAAATTGTCTAAAATCGTATATGCAATGGTTCTTTTGTCGTTTTAAGGACTGTAAAAATTTGAACCAAGAATAAGACCGCAAATGAAAGCTGCAGAAACTATCCTAAAACAGCTAGATAACAAGGGTTACAGCTTCACCTCCAAAGCGAAACACAAACAAGCTAAATTCGAGCCATTTATTGGCACAAAAATCGGCCAAGACGTTAAAAAAAAACTGGAATACGTGCTTAAAAATTGCCTAATATGGTCTTTAGCCTACAACGGACCTCAACGGTCGTTTTGCGCCGAGGAACCACAAAACAAGGACAAGAATTGGTAAAATCAATTAAAATTAATTACCCACATTGCCCTTACAATTACCAGGCTAAATAAACACCGAATAACAAACAGTGTGGTAACTATAAACAATGTTGAACCCGACTTCACCTCGAACGCGAAACACAAACAAGCCCAGCTGATGACAGATCGTACGCATAGACCGACGAAGGAGAGGGCCAAACGCGAACAACAGACGTTATTTTCTCACATTCAGTAAATACAATTCCAGCTAACGGTAGAAAGGCATCAGAAATTTAAAAATGCACACTCCTGAACCATTTTCTAACACAAATAATTTGCCTTACCTGAGACGTCCTCCGCAAAATTCGCAGTTTGATCCTTGCCAACCACGGTCGCACAAACATGTCCCGTTTTGGCACGACCCGTGCACACATTGAATATTATTACAGTCAATTTTAGATTCCCCTATTACTACGACGAATACTACGGATGTTAACGCTATTAAACAATTCCTATAAATACAATTTTTCCGCCTATATTTTGATTTGAATAAAAATAATAACATCATTAGACCCGCCGCCATCTTGGTAGTGGAGCGGAGCTGGACTTCCGTCATATTAAGCCACACTTCTATTACGAATCTTTACAAATCAAGTGTGAAAACTCTTTGCTATAAAATAAGCACTGGCTTTAGATCATTTAAAAAAAATTAAGTAATTGATTTTTTTTTGTAAATCCTTAACCAATATCAGATACGAAAACAACCATTCTCTTTTTTTTTCCAACCCACTGATCTCGATACGTACGCGCGTTCGAAAATATTATTTCGTCAGATGTAGTAAAAAAAATGTCCGATAAACTGCTGGTGTCTCACGCTACAATAAACGAGATTTAATCATTGAGTTAATAAATTATGTAGGATTTAATACCGAACGAATGTGCCTTTTTAGAAAAACTGTGTGCCTCTTTTACGTGATTTTTCTGTCGTTTTGGAGATGGGTTTAATCAAAATTCAGCTGCCACAGGCCTTCCGGCTTTGTTATATACATTGGCATTTCCTACTACGTCTCCCACATCATGGTTTTTCGATTAGCGTCCTTACGTAAAGGACGCTGATTGAAAAACCATGCCCATATCAAGAGTTGACGTTGGCTGTTGATAAACCCACGGATAAACCACATGTTTTGAAGCCGAAAAGAGGTGTGCGTCGTCAAAGTAATGTCGTCGGCGGTCCTTTAAAATAATTGATCTCCGCTAGTCGTCGATGATTGGATGTTCCTGTCCCTACTGAACTTTCTGTTCGGAACACAGGAGTCTGACACAAAAACCGCGCTGCGTGGTTTTTAACTTCATCAATACATCAAGGTGCCAAAACGGCATTACATGATGTCGGTTGCAGAATGAGAAAACGTAATATTCATAAATACAAATTAGTCTAGACAGCAAGAATTTATAGGGGTAACAGTAAACATTCGGTACCGTCCTAAACGACCAAACGGAGCGAACCAAACGCACTACTGTTGGTGAAAGTTTGGCTCATTCCCTGCTAAATGCCGTGTTGATGCGACTTGATTGACGTCATCATCGTCAGCAATGAATCTGTTTCGTCAAAACTGTTACGTCGCGCATGTTCAAACCTCCACCTTTCGAAGATGGTTCACAATTTGGCATTGCCCTCGCCTGGTCACATCTATTACCCAATCCTGGTCCAACCCATTAGCCACGTCTGGTCGTGGTAAAGGTATGACCATGGACTTGTATACTGAACGGCTGACGCAACATCACTACGTACGCGCGACGTCAAGTTTGGAGCCAAACCGTCTAACATTGGTGCGTTCTGTTCGGTACTTTAGGAAGGTACAGATGGTTATATTCATTACCTTCCTAAACCACCGAACAGAGCAAACATATGCACCACTGTTAGAGACAGTTAGGCTCCAAACTTGACGTCGCGCGTGCGCAGTGATGTTGAGTCAGCCGTTCAGTACCTTCCTAAACTACAACACAGCTCAACAAGCTCAGTAGAGTATTCGATACGTCATACCTTCACCACAACCAGACCTGGCTAATGGATTTGAACAGGATTGGCTAATAGGTGTGACCAGGCGAGAGCAATGCCAAATTACGAACCATCTCAGAGAGGTGGTTTGCTGGGGTGGAGGTTTGTGCATGCGCTTGGTAACAGTTTTGCCGGAAACAGATTCATCGCTGACGATGTTGACGTCAATCAAGCCTCATCAACACCGCTATTAGCAGGGAATGAGCCAAACTGTCACCAACTGTGGTGCGTTTGGTTCGCTGTTTGGCGTTTACGAAGGTACAGGGTGTACCTAAAAGGTCTGGCCAAACTTTCAGGATGTAGTCTATGATCAAACGTAAGACTAAAGTCCTATAAACATGGGTCCGGAAATGCATCCGTTTTTCGTTAAAGCTCCTCAGTGTTAAGGGTAAAACGTTGAAGTTTTTCCATAACTTCCCACTTCATTTGTCCAAACAACTACATTTGACACATCCTTCTTGCAATTTCATTACCTCATAATGTAATGTTGATTTGAGATCCCAAAGCATTGCAGATGGGGAAATGGTGGGGGGGGGGGGGAGGGGGGCAAGGGGGGGGGAAAGGGGGGGGGGGGGGGCCGCGAACTTCTTTTGTCCTTTGAAAGGTCTGGCCAAACTTTAAGGTCATTTTTCAGTTCCAGTCGACAACAAGGAAGCCCTTCGGCAGCGGGTTGTCGAGTGTTGCCATGCGATCCAAAATACACCCGGTGTTTTTGAACGCATTCGCCAGTCAATGGCAAGACGTACCCTTGCCTGTGTTGGATCGCATGGTGGACACATCCAGCACCTTTTGTAGTCACAAAAGGCACAAATTTCTCTCTTCTAAACTGAAGACGATACCAGATTGGAGATTTTGTTGTACTGCATGGCGACGCATTTGTTTCAGTAGAACTACTAAAGAGGCCCCCTCCCCCAACTTGTCCCCCTCCCCTTCCTCCTTTACTGCCCCAACCACAAAGTTTTACACCTACATTATGAAGTAATGAAATTGCAATTGTGTCAATTGTAGTTGTTAGGACAAATTAGGTGGGAAGTTATGAAAAAACTTCAACGTTTTACTTCTAACTTTGGGGGGCTGCAATGGTAAAAGGATGCATTTCCGGACCCATGTTTATAGAACTTTTTAGTCTTACTTTTGAACATAGACTACACCCTACAAGTTTGGCCATACCTTTTAGAGGTACACCCTACAGAATAGAAAAAAACAAACAGCTCAGTAGTAAAATAGCAGCATAATAACAAAAACCTTGTATAATTTCCCACAGTATCATGTGCATTTACAGTGTCTTGGGCTTTTTCAGTTTATAAATAAGTTAATCCAGTAACGAAATCATAACAATTTGCATTAAAAAAGTGAAGAAATTTGTAAAAGCTATATCTGGTTACTTAATTTGGATATATTTTTTTATATGTAACTACTGCATTTTCACCCATTTGCAGCAGCCTGCTTTGACTTTGCCAAGGATTTTGATACAATCCCACATGACCTACTGATCGATAAGGTTGTCAACAAATATATTGGTGGCAAAACCATCCAGTGGATTGCCGACTTTTTAACTGGAAGACAACAATGCACCATTATTAATGGCTCACTTCCTCGTCCCAGAAGATAGAGAGAGGAACCTTTCAAGGATCAGTCTTTGGGCCATTTACGTTTCATTATTTTTATCGAAGACGTGTTTTCCTCGATAACACAAAAGTTTTCTCGACAGGACGACAGTCAGTGAAGTCCAAAATCTGTAAATGATAGCAGCGAGGGTGCGGACCAGAAGAGCTGCAAACAACAGGCGGCGTTGATGGCAGTCAGCGAACGATGATGGCAAGCAAGGATAATAACTCTGAAGAGCCGTAACGAAAGGCAGCGAAAGACAGCAGGCGGCGACAGGTTTCGACTAAACTTGACGTGGCACAACTTGTTTGAAGTTAGCCCGGAGTAAGGGACTGTGACCCAACAAAGTCCGATCTGAAGAGCTGAAAGGCCAGGGGGCGATGAGGATGCTGACAGAAACGACAACTGACAGACGAAGGGGCGGGCCTCCGGGAAAGCCTCTCTCGGAGCGCCGGTGAATCTAGTTACATTATCACTAGTTTGTCAAAAGATGGGGACAGACAGTTGGCAAAGGATGACAGCAGCGAAGAACAGTAGGCAGAAGAGCTCAACTTCAGAACAATGATGGCTAATAAGCGGTTTTAGGCAGTGAAGGATGATGGTCTTGCTTGCGAAGGGTCCCTCCCAGTAGGAGTGCAGATAGACCCCTCAGCCGTTCAATTTTAAATTATTCGACTGGCTAATGAAAATATTCGGCCAATTTTCAGTTAGCTGATCTTAGCCAACTATTTTTTCGACCGCTATCGGCTTAAGACAATTTTGGCGGCTATCGGCTCAGCCTGCACAAATTCTCACTGACATTTCCTACAATACATTGAGAGAAATATAAAAAAAACTTTTTACCTAAACTGTATATTATGATTATATTAGTAAAGGATTATTGGTAAAGGAAACAAATTCAAATAACACATTATACGCAACGTTAAAGTTAGAACAGATGTTTTTAGTTTTCTGTGAACTTCAGTTAACTTGCAAATCCGTAATCTACTTCCTTAAAAACTAACCATGTTCAAGCGTCTATCGATACTTTTAAATTAAACTGCCTTCAAAGACGAGTGAAAATTGTTAAAATCATTAAAGTGATCGTGCGGAATCGTGCAGGGATACTCCTGGTTCCCATTTCTACAGCGTGGATGCATTGTAGACTGTGCGCCCTGCTAGCAGGGAGTTGTAGTCAAGTGACCAGATCAAGCCGCAGGAGAGAGGCGTTTACTCCGACCTCAAAAATAAGTGGGAGGAGACGTTCCGTTCTGTCCCATGTAATCGCTCACACGCTTTCGTGGATGGCGAGTACCAAGTTTTTACTACAGATTCATATTTAGAAGATTCAAGATACCAATCATACCATTCACCCTGTTCACAAAAAATGAAACTGATTTCGAATGGTAAGTGAGTGTGAAATCGCCCAATAAAAATACAGTTCGGTTGGCTAGCATATTTTTTGGCGGTTGCTGGTAAATGGCTAGCCAAACAAAAATGCGGCGAATATGCGGCTGACATATTTCGGTGGCGGTTGAGGGGTCTAAGTGCAGCATAACTGTCCAAAAGAGTTGTTTGAAAGGCAGCGAAGTGCAACAGGAGTGAAAGAAGACAGTTAAGAAGAGCTATGACGACGGCCCACGACCAACGACAGGCAGCGAAGGAAGAAAGCATTGCTTGCGAAGTATCGTACACAACAGAATCGCAAAAACACAGCCCAGAAGAAGTGCAAATGATGGACAGGAAGGGGCAACAGGTAGCAACTGAAGACAGTTTATCTGGAAGAGCTGCATCGACGCCCAAATGATAGGCGACAGGCAGCGAAAGACGGCTGGAAGCACAGGATGACAGCAGCAAGGATGGTAGACCATGGGTGCCTTTGAAAATTGATTTATGTAACTCGGGTTGCGAAGAAACTCGCTATTGCGTTTACTAATTGCGTAGGTCGTGCAAGACGTCGTGTTATAATCCCCTGAACTAGCTTAATCTTAGACTATTGCCTGTACATATGGCATTCAAATTACGCTTCAGGCCGTAAACTAAACAACCGAACAAACCATGCTAGCCGAGCTTGGTTCTTGAGAGTAGCTGGAGGGACAGGGGGATAACACAGCAAACGAATCGATTATCGACCAATCAGAAACGAGATAGAAATAAGGGGGAGGGTGGGGGAGAAGCCTTGCATTTATTTGCATTAATTCGCTGTGTCAGGTGGATGAGTTTATGTTCCGTTCGGGGCAGGGTGGAAGAAGGTTCAGTGTTATAATTCTATAAGAAAGCTTCAGAAATTAGTAATTAAATCTTCAACGTATCTTGACAGCAAGTCCGTAAATAGACTGCTTGCAGTACAAAATAATACTGCATTGAAGTTCACTGTTTTCACGTGAATGACGATTTAGTGAAAATGACACTAATTTGTGACGTGTAGAAGCAACAAGAGTTACTTTTGCTTGATCCAACCAGGTTAATTTTCGAAGGCACCCCAGAAGAGCTGTAACAAAAGGAGCACAATGCGACAGTCTAGAAGTGCGGTTTTCAGGAAGCTGAAAAGCAGGAATCCTGACATCATGCTGACTGGAATGGCGTATGGAGCAAGAGATGGTACATTATCACCAACTTGGCCTGAAAGGTCAAACCGTCCAAGGGAGAAGAGTCGTGAGACGTCGCTGTCATAGGGGTAAGAAGATATGGCAAGCAAAAGGCCCGGTGACAAATCAGCAGTTGATGAAAGCACAATGGTCGATGACAAGGTACCATCGTGTGGAGTGCAAGAGGCGACAGATGAAAGATCTGGTAATGGTCCATTAGCAACCGAAGATGCAATGGTCGATGAAGCAGTGATGATGCATGGAAATCCCGGAGCGACAGGTGTAAGGTCCGGCGTCGTTGGCGACGCAGGGGCCGATGAAACAGTAATCGCATATGACGCAGGAGGCGACAGACCGAGGAAAAATCTGACAAGTCAGCAGGAGTTATCCAATTGGCGACAGCAGATGTAGACGAAAGGCTGATTAAAGGAAAACAATTCATGAGGTGTAGAACGCTGTCGGTCGATGGGCGACATACGAGAGAAGGCTGGGCGCAATCGAAAGGGGCTGCGAGCTGAAGTTGCACGAAAGGCCAGCTTGTTGAATCGGGAAAGGTAAAGATGTCCGCACACGTCGGATACCAGAGAACAAGAGATGAAGCACGTAGACGCCTCGGCGCTTTTATAAGTAGGATGCACGACGCATACACACTGAGGTTACAGAGCTGGCAGTAGGCCTATAAACTTTAATATCTACGAAAGAGCATCCGAGAACAAGGATGCTAAAATATAGGTAATATATATTTTTGACAGCAACTAGAAACTATCTTTAGGGGTAAAACCACGTTTTTCCTGCTTTTCTAAAATATAGTGGGGCAAGGTGACCTGATGGTTAGCAGGACTGTCTCATGTGGCAGAGGTCCCAGGTTCGAGTCCGGCCTCAGCAACACCTGGCATTTTCGGGAAGAGAAGGACCCTGTGCTGTATCATGCTCATGTTGATTGTGGCATATGAAAGAACCTAGGAATTTCTTATGGCATTTACCTAGCAAAATTGTCCCTCTCTCCTTCTGGCTCCATGGCTACGGCTGGGTGCGCTTCAAATGCTAAAGCTATATCCTGAAATACTTACCTGTATTTTATGCTGACTTTGCAACACCCTACGGTGGGCATCAAACCAGCAAGACCAAACCATAACCATCAAAGAATCCATTCGCCCTTGTAACTGGACATACCTGCTGCCACGAACGACATATTCCGAGTGGTGGCTGTTGTCGGTTCCAACCCTCTCAAATAATGAGCATCGAATATTGTATATGGTGGCGTCCCCAGCACAAATGCCCATGAGGCTGCCGCGGCTCTGACTGTGAGCTTTTGCCTGGGGTACTTGATTTTAACACATAGCAATTTTTTAGTGTGCCATTCACAACAGCGAGTGGACCACCTGCAGCAACTGATAGAGGACATACCGATAGAGGTATACATACTGATAGAGGTATACAGAGGTATTTTGTATACCTCTGTGATCACTCCACTGATCCACCTTGCCATCAATTGGGGGTACCGGCAGTACTGTAGGTTCCCTGCTGTTACCATCTAGCTTAACAAAGAAGGGTCTCCACGGTTTGACTCCGTCACACGTTCCCGTGCCTTCCTTCATACTTTCATGGGACTCCACAATTTCCTTCGTTGCAGCCAAGTAAAATTTTAAAGCACGCACCGAGCACTGTACCCTTTCAATGCACTGCGGTCCCACCAGTGGTGCCAGTGCCAACAGGATCACAGGAGTCGGGGTTCTCCCGGTTTTTGTGTCTTTGCTCTGAAATCTGGACGGTGAATGAAAGACACCATCTTCCAGTTGCTATTATAGCGGAAATATTCCCTACCCCTCGCTAGGGCTGCTTTCTTCCCCTGCATCGCTGCTGTCGCAAGGGCGAACAGGAAGATAGTTTTCATAGAGGTCCCTCCCAAAAGGATGCACTCCCCAGGGGATTCATATGGAGGTCATATAAAAATTGTTGTACCACTCAAAATTGACACACTTTCGGTTTTAACACAGAAGGACTCCACAGAAGGAGCTGGATATTCCTGCTTATAGCCTGGTGGGGAACCGGATCCAAATTCCCTGCCAAGGTTAGGACCGAATTAATTGCCGTCCAGTACCCTTTAATTACAATGGCCAGCTGGCCTAACATGAACAAAGTAGTCATACACGTGTTTTACCGAAGGATCACACTGTTCCACTCAGTCTCCACTCTGTCGTCGGCATCTGGGTCATCCGAGACATCTTTCCTGCTATGCTACGGGGAAGGATCAATATGTGTAAGTCCACACACAGGTTGAATATCTGTGACAGCTCATTGTAGAGAGAGCTGGAATGGCGTCCCCTCCTCTCCTCATCTAAGACACAGCAGCAGTGTTGTCTGATGACATTGCAACAAAGGTACTCCTTGTGGTTCTTCCAGGTCAGCAACACCCTAAATACCACGCTGAGTTCCAACACATTAATGTGTAGCCCCGATTCCTCTCCATACCACACTGCCGCAGTCTGCATTTCCTCCAAGTGAGCTCCCCAACCACCGTTGATGCATCCGTGAACAGGTAATGGGCTTGGGCAGGGTTGTGTATCGGTAGCCCTAGTTTGGTTTGTGGCTGGTATTCCCCCACCAAAGCAGCTCCTCCAATGGGCGGAGCGAGGGAGACCCGGTCTTCCCACGATCGCCTCGGTTCCAGCCTTCCATCCGAAACCAGTGGAGGGGACACACCCTCCAATTCCCCATCGGCACAAACAGTGCACATGGGGCCAGAGACCCTATGAAGCACACCAGCTTCCTGGCTGTCGTCTCCTGAACTGAGAGTATGTCCTCTATCAGTTGCTGCAGGTGGTCCACTCACTGTTGTGAAGGAGACACTAAAAAGTTGATATGTGTTGAATGCCACTCTGAGGAACTCGAAGTCCTTAGCTTTTACAGTCGCGACTTTTCCAGGTGTGTGTGTGTGTGGGGGGGGGGGGGGGGAGACAACAGCAGTTGATTTGGCCCCAGATTTCAGTTGATTCTCAAATTTGTTCATTTAGTTTTTGAAGGTGTTTCCGTGAGGCAAGGTGCTTGCTTTGAATTAGTACCCAAGTGTCTATCTATTGTAGCACATACAGTACATTTGCGTAAATGATAATCACAGGGTTGGTGATACTGGCCTGCTGGGTGTGGGTCGAATTTTTTCTTCTTAGAGGTAATAGAAAGGCGATTGCGGATTGCCAGTTCTATTAAATTCACGTGGGAGGCTGAAAGATCGTTTGCAATTGATGCAAATCCCGGGCGAGAGAATCGTTCTCATTGTTTTGGTCCCATTTTAACCCTTAAAGTGCAGGCGACGAGTATACTTGCCAAAAACACAAGCACAGCGTTGAGTCCTAAAAACAGAGTCCAAAGTATGCACGAGATGGCCAACAATGGAGAAACGACAACAATACTAGGTTCCCTTAACAAGCAGACTCTACAGACGGCCGTGGCCGAGTTGGTAGAGGCGTGTGCCTGAAGTTAAACAGCTCCTCCAGGTTGCTAGTTCGAGTCCCGTCCAGTTTACCCCTACTTTTGTGGAGATAAAAATTAATTCAGCAGTTAAAGGGTTAAACAGCTTCGGTTTGCGTGCCGCGTTAAAAATGGTGGATGAGTTTTCCCGCTTTTCGCCCGACAAGGGAATTGCGGGGTAGGGAAGCAGCACACCATGTAGGAAAAATTCGAAACTGTAATGAGAAGCATGGAGCTTGTTTAATGCATTGCACCGGAGTGTTGTTAGTTGTTTGTCGGTGTAATGCGAGCCAGTCGGCATTGGGCAGCCGTTGAGGCTGACGCCTATTGGGGACCATGGAAAAAACAAAGGAATGAAAAGGATTGTAGGTTCCTCCATCCATGATGGTTTTTTTTTTGTTCGTGATGGTTTTGTGATTGAGATCTGGCGCGTGATGAAGAAAAGTTTGTTTCAGACTATTCCGTGCGAGAATCCACGGATGGTTCTCACTGTTGAAATGTCAGCCATGCGAATTGGTTGTTCGTCTAAAAGTCCCGTAGCTTCAGAATGACGAGAGTGGTCGTTGAGAGTTAAGTTGACTGTTGTCGATGCAGAATCAAGATTAGTGGTTGAATTGTGGATTTGAAACTGCAATGAGACGCATTGAGCTTGTTTGATGGCTTGTACCAAAGTGTTGTTATTTGTAAACTGGTGCAATGCCATCCAGTCGGCGTTAGACAGCCGTTGGGGCTGACGCCGGTTGAGGTCTGTGGAAAGAAACGATGGAGGGGAAACGGATTGTGGCAGTTATTTCGAAGAAGACGAACGACGAGAACGTTGTGGATTGCATGATTACCTTTTTTAAGGATCGTGCGGAACGTTGGGCATGAAGCAGACATAAACGTGATCCAATCATGCGTTGGAAAAGCAGCTGTGTGATGAGTGATACGAGGCGGCATTGTAAGACGAGTTGCTGAAGGGTGACGCCGAATCGAGATCAGTGGTTAAAGTAAAGGAATGAACCGAGTGGTGGCGTCGATTCTTTTTAGCTTCAGGTTGATTGAAGAAAGATTTACTTGGCGAGTGGAGCGTTTGTGGGATGATGTGTTCGTGTTCCAATCCTGCGTGCAAGAGCGGCTGTGTGATGATGAAGGTGGACTGGCATTAGTTGACTTGTACTTGAAATCACGAATCGCACGATCCATTAAAAACATGAACACGGGAAGTCGACAGAGGTTGTTTATTACCTGAAGGCCGGTCCGGATTCTTGGAAGAGTGTGAGGTCAAAACGATCGATGGGAATGTTTCGTTTTCTTAGTCTTTTTCTTTTTTTGTTGTTGGATTGCTGAATGTTTTCGTGATGGATTGGCAACAATATTCAAGATCAGTAGGCGATGGACTGCGAGGCGATGGAGCGGCCATCTTGGAAGAAGCACTTCCGGTCGGCGTCCCTGTGGATCGGGCCATGGTGCAATCCGAGAAATATAAAATGATGGATTGGAGAAAATACGGATTGGGGACCTTGGACTGGAATGGGGAGACGTTTCGTCGAAGCTGGAGGGAAATGATGAGATAGCTTGGTTTTCATCATCCTTTCCATTCTCCTTCCTTCGTGTATTGTTTCTTTCTTGGGGAAGTGTGTTGATAAAATTGGCCGCATGGTGAGGTAGAAAAGCAGTGTGACGGGCTGACTCAAAGTTTTTGTGGATCAGGTCATGATGTGATCTGTTTAAACGACAGCAGGCAATCAAAAAATGGGAAATGATGGATTGAAGGAAACAGAGTTCGGTCATCGTTCATTCGGAATGGAAGGTCGGTGACGAGAAATGAGACATTGTTCAATCAGCTTTGTGCACCAGTCGTAGTTCGAGGCTGTGGGATTGATTGCGCCAGAAGCCGACAAAAATTGGATCGACAGGCGACGGATTAAGGAGGAGATTAAGGATTAATCTTCGGCGACGAGTCAAACGCCGTTTTACAGGATCGATCGGCAACCAGGACTAAAAGTAGTGATGAGGAACGGGATGGAAATAAGTTTCAATCAACTGAAAATGGAAGTGAAAAGAAGGATTAGGTGCGAAAAATGGGATCGTGAGGTCTGAAGGACCGATCCAGAGAAACGTAGAGAAAGCTCAAGAGCGTGTGCTTGTAGCGCACGCTAGAGGAAAATGGATGTCAATCGACCCGAGTCATTGTCTATATGGAGGCACTGCACACACGAGCATGCGCAGCGAGGGTTACGGAGCTGGCCACCTGTCTTCTTTTCCATCATCTAGGGTAAAGCATACTACGGGGAAGAATGCTAAAATTCACAGGTATTGTATATTTCCGAACGGCAATAGAAAATATCGCCCCTATCTTTCAAACAGATAAGAAAAAAAATTACCTGACATTTCTCTTGAGGGCTGCTGTACACAGCAATACACTGGCAAAGGTCTCATTTTTGTAAGGTTGAATAAAGCAGTGCGAATCCTACGACACTGAAGATGATTCAGAACTCTGATCCCATCATCCGAATTCTGGATATTCCCCTGTACTGGATGAAACGTTTGCCTTTCTTTAATGGAAGGCTATCATCTACTTTGTAAAAATCTATTTACAATTTTAAATGAACTCGTCTAGGTCCATCATTTTTTTTCAGTACTAAGTTTGTCTATACAAACCGAGCAACTATGCTAGCTTCTCACTCTCTACTAGAAAGATCTCCAGAAACAACTGCACCCCTTGCGACAACTACTTACTCTACGATGTCCCACTAGCCTTGGCCAGAGACTTTTCTTTCTCAGAAAGTCGGTGAACGAACATCACAACACCAAATTGTAATGTCGCGCTTTCCAGCATTCGCCTACAGTAAAAGCCCACAATTCAACCTTTCGCAGTTTACATTTTTTTTTTACTTGGCGCTATCAGCAACTAAGCTGCCGACTTCAACCCATCCCATAACAGACTACGTAATTATATACAAGTTACTGCCAACATTAAAAATAATATTCCTATTACTAGTAGCCAGGCAACAATGTAATACAGACAAACCACTTATTTTCAGCTACCTGATAAACAGAGCCACAATTACACAGGTGCTGCCTCGGGTCCCATACTGAAGGAGCCCCCCCCCCCCCCAAACACAGGCAGGGGTCCTCCAAACAGTAGAGTCAGCATAATGAAAAAGAAGAAAATAGCAAATAAATGTGGGCTAATGCCCAATAAAAAATTCTCAAATGTTTGTTTAAAGAGGGCCCCACTCTTACGGTTTATCGCAGGCCCACACAAATGTAGTTGTGGCTCTGCTGACAAACCACCAAGACTAGGAGTTAACAAAAAAGAAACCAAATTACTGAAGAGGAGTTTGCCTTTAATAAACCTGTAAAACAAAATATCTATAGGCCTAGTCGTTTTAAACGATTCGTACATGTTTATTGTTTACACACAGGTTGGTTGTTTAGTATTAGCGTAACTATAATAATGTTGATTCTTTTTCAGAATTTTTTTCAAGTTGCTACGTACATTTCATTTGCAAATGTAAGCTACAGCTTGCTGGTGGCTTCACTCAAAATTGGGCACAAAATATGCATATTACCGCCTAGCCTAATATTTTTAGGTTGGCTGGCAATAGCATTTGCTGACCCATCATAATTTATACACTATTTAAACACAAACAACCGTCCATCTGAATTGCCACCAACCAAAACATTGTGTGTTGGGTGAAACGCATTTACAGAACAGACAGATTTTAAGTGCCTTCCATTAAAGTCCTGTTGATGTTTGCCGGAAGACCTAATTAGTTCAATTCTGTACGGTGTTTCCATGGAGCCAACCACAAAGCAATCCTCTCTGCCAGTAATCCAAAATGGCTGGAAGTTGGTACGACATTTCCCAACCTGGTTATTGTGTGCAATTTTAGTTGCTGGTTTATCTCTGGCATAAAAATTTGTAAAATCGTACACTCGGATAAAATTGTCCATTGAACTTGTTAATACAGAGTTTCCTGTCAACGGTGAAAAGAACGCTGAACTTACGCTTTTGACGTGTGGCATTGTAGAGAACGGTTCGGGTTCAGGTTCAGACTGCATGTTACGTATATCCCATATATTTACTTCACCACAATTAGAAGCAGTCATTACAAAATGCTTTTTGACAGGGTGAACATCAATAGTTTTTAGTTTTCCTAATGAGACTTTGTAAATCTGATGAGACTCCTTCCTTGACCGATTGTCAATTATTTCAAGGCAGCCATCACCGTGACTGAGGGTTAACGTACTCGGGGATAAAAAGTCAAAGTACGTAATCCAATGAGTGTCTGGATCTTCGGAATGTAAGAGTTCATCAAACTCAAACTTTTCAAGATCAGTGCATTTAACCTGTCCATCAAAGCTACATGTGAACATCTGTTCAGGATGTTCTGGTGCAAAAGCTACATGGCCGACAAGATCAGTATGTGTATGAAACAAATGTATCCCATCCAACTTATCACACGATTCCACATCCCAAATTGCAACATGTCCTTTTCGGTCGCCCGCAACGGCAAACAACCGTGAAGTACTAGGGTGTAGCACAATTGAAGAAACCCGACCTGGTACAACTCTAGCAACTCGATCAGAATTGATCTTCATGCCATACAATTTATGAAACCAACCATTTTCTGTTGATCTATAGCTCGAAGACGAAGTTTTCAGGTCAGCCACAAGAGGAGCTACATCCTTTTTTTCCGCATAGTAATCTCCTATTTCGAGGGGAGCTGTTTCCGTTTCCATTAGGCCTATTTCGTCAACATGTTGTGAAGTAGCATTTCGGTCTCTGCAACTTGGGATTACAATTTCTGGACTTTCGTTTTGCAACCGACGACTTCGTGGACGTGGCGGAGGAGGTGTTACTCTTCGTGGTGGTGCACTTGAGTATTTCTTACGACTTGCGGTCAAAAATCGTTTCGATTCTTCAATGCCAAGGGATTCCAACAACGCAGCTTTAGCTTGAATGTTTTTCTGTCTCAATCTTTCATATTCTGATACGGCATTTTGTGCAAAGATCTTACCTGTCTTTTCGTTTTCTTCAAATGCGTCCATTGTTATTGACTGTGGTCTGGATTTTTCCAGAACGCGACAATAAGTTTTGCGTCCAGCGCAATATCGATTTTTAGATACACTTTCATCCATTTTTGCGTAAAAGAGGCCACAAGTGGCCTTACTTAATATGTGTCTAGTGCTTTATTCAAGCCGATACACCGCAAACCTTTCGTTATTCGCCGAAAACCGCAACCGAATTTCGTGGGAAATTCATTCAGTCCTACCAGAGATAAATGAACTTCCAGAAGATAGACTGAGATACAACCGTGGCGTTCGAGATTAGCTTTGGCAAAGCTAACAGGGTGGTCTTGCTTCTGTCGCAAGCAAGGCCCGCTGAGCTAGTAGCTGCGCTTCACTCCAAGGAGTGGAGCACAGTTACTATCTCAGCGGGTCTGGGTCTGGGTCTCAAGGCCCAATATAATATATCTAACTCTATGCTCAAGGCAGCTCAAGACAACCTGCAGCAATACTCGTGCTATAGCACGTAAGTTTATTGCGAATTAAACTGCGTCATCTTGAAACACAACTTTGGTGTCGATCTTGATGGCGAATTTTCGATTTTGCTTATATAATTATTTGAAACACAGGAAGAGCGTAATGGAGCCTGCAATAATTTCGTTTCCTTATTCGAACTTTTGTTCACTGCATTAGTGTTGTATTAGCTATTTATTTTTTAACATTTAGCCTAGCAAGTAAAAAGTTTATTGCACGCACAAAAATGAATCAGACAATCTTATCAATCCTAGGTACACGTCAGAATAGATACGAAAAAAAAGCTAATCTATAAAAAATAAAACTAAGTCTAAAAATTAGTAGCCAGTAAAAATAAACACATGAAGGTTGCTCCATAGATTAGAAAGTTAACTATTCCTAAACGACCAAACAGAGCGAACCAAACGCACCACTGTTGGTGACAGTTTGGCTCATTCTCTGCTAAAATCCGTGTTGATGCGGCTTGATTGACGTCAACATCGTCAGCGATGAATCTGTTTCGTCAAAACGTACGTCGCGCATGCTCAAACCTCCACCCCAGCAAACCACCTCCCTGATATGGTTCGCAATTTGGCACTGCTCTGGCCTGGTCACATCTATTAGTCAATCCTGCTCAAAGCCATTAGCCAGGTCTGGTCGTGGTGAAGGTATGATGTATCGCATACTCTGCTGAGCATGTTGAGCCTTGTAGTTTAGGAAGGTACTGAACGGCTGATGTAGCATCACTGAGCACGCGCGCGCGACGTCAAGTTTGGAGCCAAACTGTCTCTAACAGTGGTGCGTTCTGTTTGCTCTGTTCGGTGCTTTACGAAGGTACTGTAGATATTGCATCTTAATTCTTCCAATCCTACCATATATCACAGTTTCCCATTAAACTCCAAGGTCCTACGCGGGGCCCTAGCGCTTGTTGCGGCTACTCTCTCTGATAATGGTTTGCCTTCGAGCTGTTTTGAAGGCAAAAGCATCATTATGATGATGATGATGGCTCTCCGTTTTGCAACAGGGTGCAGGCCAAAGCCGCCTAGCCCACATACACAAAAACACCCAAACCCCTCCTAACCAACCCCTCAACAGCAGCCTCTTAACCATTTTCACTCCCGTCTCTCTTTCCTCCAACCCAGAATCCATCTGATGGCCTCCTCCCCTTCTCTCCCGGATTCCTCCATTGCCCTAATCAAAAGCTCAAGCCCTCCAGCACCAACCAGGATATGCTTCGCAGTTTCTTCTCCCTCCCACAGATGCCAAAAGTGATGTCTTCATCGTATCCCTTAGCTTTCCACTCCATCACCAGTGTCCAACGCCCCAGGCCTCACCCTAAAACAGCAGCACACTCCCCCAGCCCTTCCATCTCAAACTGCTCTTTTCTTCCCAGTACATCTCTGAAGACGACTTTCCTCTCATATCCCTCCTCCACCTTTCAATTTCGATATCCTTGGTACCCTTTCTCCAACCTCCTGTCCCCCTCCCCCGACTACCTTCGCCGCCAGTTTCCTTGTCCTATCCACCCACTGCAACGGGGCTATATAGAAGGCAGTCCAAGAGTGCCTTTGAAAACTGACCTAAGTAACTCTGGTTGCGAAGAAACACGCTGTTGCGTGGACTACTTATGTAGGTCGTGCGAGATGTCATGTCATATTCCCCTGATCTAGCTTGATCTTAGACGATTGCCTGTACATATGGCATTGACGCTCCAGGCAGTAACCTAAACAACCGAACCAACCATGGTTGCCGAACTTGGTTCCTGAGGGTAACTTGGGGGACAGTGGGCTAACACTGCAAACGAATCGACTGTCGACCAATCAGAATCGAGAAAGAAACAGGGGGGGCGGGGGCGCATTGTATTTATTTGCAATAATTCGCTGTGACATGTAGATGAGTTTATGTTGCATTCAGTGCAGGGCGGAAGAACGTTCGGTGTTATAATTCTATAAATAAGCTTCAGGAATTAGTCATTAAGCGCCGGTGCACACGTGCGGTACCGCATTTGCGGTTTGGTTTACGTGACATCTGTTGGGTACTGCACATGTACCAGCATCGACGTTGCCTTACCGCCTGCCGCTCGTGCGACCGTTTTGCACCGCAATTCCCCCCATCAACGCAGCGTTAAAAAAACGCAGTTGTGTCTCTGAGTACCCTGGGTGACTTGAGCAGTGCACACGTCCGCCGTTTACAGCAAAAGCGTTACCGAAAATGGCGTCCAATTTCGAAGAAATTCAGTACCTTCCTAAACGACCGAACAGAGTGAACAGAGCACACCACTGTTAGAGACAGTTTGGCTCCAAACTTGACGTCTCGCGTGCGCAGTAATGTTGCGTCAGCCGTTTAGTACCTTCCGAAACTGCAATCGCAGCTCAGCAAAATCAACAAGCTCAACAGAGCACTCGTTACGTCATACCTTTCACGTGACCAGACGTGGCTAATTGATTGGACCAGGTTAGGCTAATGGATGTAACCTGGCGCGAGCAATACCGAATTGCAAACCTTCTCGGAGAGGTGGTTGCGGTAGGTGGCCAGTGGTGGAGGTTTTGAGCATGCGCGAGGTACGGAAACGGATTCATCACCGACTTTGGTTGACGTAAGCATGCCACATCAACACAGCTATACTACTGAATGAGCTGAACTGTCACCAACAGTGGTGCGTTTGGTTCGTTCTGTTCGGTGCTTCAGGAAGGTACTGATAGACATGGAACTGTTTATTGGGGGAGTAAAGGACTATCCTGAAATAGGAAATGCTGCTGCAGAAATGATTGAAGACTCATTGGGAAGTAATTAAAGAACTTATCCGAATTTTTTAGTTAATCTGCAAAGGATGTGTAACATTTTCCCTGGTACGTCTTAAATTAGTACATCAGTGTACCAAAATTCGTCGCATTGGTTTTAAAATATATTTTTTGTTCACGAGGTAGGCGAAAAAAGTAATATCGTCTCATTCGTTTCAAACTATAATTTTTTGTACACAAGGTTAGGGAACCGAACGCGCACATATGTCACCGAAGTGGCACCGCAGCGTCAACGGGCGTTAATAAAACGCACGTGTGCATTGATTGGCTGCGTCACCGCACCGTCAACGCGCCCGGCGCCAAATCTTCAACGTATCTTAACAGCAAGCACGTAAAATAAACTCCTGCTTGCTGTTCAAAATAATACTGTTTGTAGTTTATTGCTGTCACGCGAAAATCGTTCTAGTGACGATTTTGGGTTAAAAATGCTACTAATTCGTGACATGTAGAGGCAACGAGAGTGACATTTGCTTGATCCAACCAGGTTACTTTTCGAAGGTACCACATGTCCTCACCCAAATAACCAGACTTGTTAGGGTTGAAGTAGGTTTATTCGGGTCCACGTGGGCAGTATAGTGGTTCAGTAGCTCAGGAGGCTCAGAAGGCTTCACCACCCCTGTAGTGTAGAGAGGAGAGGAGAGAAATGTTGCTGGGTTGGAGCCCAGAGGTGAACTGATCAGTTGAGACCAGTTAAGTAACAGTTCATAGTACCAGGATATAACACAAGGTGTCTCCACAGCACTTCACCCTCTCAGACACACTACCAGGGCTCCACCTACATACAGATGTAATGTACAGACAACCCTACAACCATAGTTATGACATCTGGATATGAACCATACATAGCTCTGCCCAATTACATAATAAAGGTGCACTAGCACTACTTAGCATTTAACATACACACACTCTGCATCTAAGGGTGTGGCTAACATCACAAGTTGTACTCTACAATAGCTTAAGGGAGCACTGGGATCAATATCACTGGCAACAGGGGTCCTAATTACCAAATTACAGCATGATAATTAATGCCGTACCACCACCTAGTACAATACCTCCGCGTCACAAACTCGTACACCCTCCTCACATCGTCTCCTTGTCCAGCCCACATAGTCTCCTATCAATCCCAATCTTCACCGCCACCTCTCTAGCTTCGAAAGAAGACCACCCCATTTCTCATTTCACAACCTCCCTCGCTGTTAATCTATTATCCCCCAGTGCCCACATTCCCAACTTCTACTGGAACCTCTGAAGAAGCTTCTGCTCATTCCTTCCAACACCAAATCCCCCCTACCTGTGCAAACAACATCCCTCATCATCCAGAGAATACTCACAGTCTCATACCTTTTTGTGGAAGTTTAATTTGGTATTTTGGTGCCAAACATTTGTACCCTCACATTGCCACCTTCTGAATCATTCCCTTAACCCTTCCCACTTTTCTTCTCATAGTCTTTCCCATCATTCAACTCCAGAAAGTCAGGTTTCGCACAAAGCCTCACCCTGAGACAAACGTATTCCTTCACCCTTTAGATCCACGTTACCCCAACCTGAGCCTCTCCTACTCCCCTTCCTTTCACCCATCTTCCCCATACCCAAAAACCATAAATCCTGATTTCTCCCCACCTTCATCTTCATTCCGCACACTCTTTAAGCAGCCTTTCAAGTCCATCCCGCTCTCCATCTAACAACCCAAAGTCATCAGCAAACGTCAGCACTGGAACTCCTAACTCCCAACCCCCTACCTAAAACCTTTCCCCGTGCCACCAAACACCTTTGCAACACCTAAGATACACCACAAAAAGCAGGTGATAAAGGACACCCTGGTCTCTGCCCCCTCGCACACTGTACCCAGTCCGACTGAACACCACCCCAAGATGCAACATACTTCCCTCCCTCATATACCCTGCGAATCAAGTCCACACAACCATCTTCAACTCCTATACCCTGCAGTTCCCCCTTAGAAGTTCCCACCTCACGCCATTGTAAGCACGGATGATGTTAAGAAATGTCGCCCAAAAGCTCCTCCCCTCCTTCCTCGCCACCTCAGCAGCTTGTGTCATCACAAAGACATTGTCTTCCAGGCAACTAGACTTCCTAAAACCATTCTGCACGTCCCCAAGGTCTTCCCTCTCTTCCCGCGAATCACGGAGCCTGCTCGTAACCACTCTCATGAACACTTTGTACACCGCACTTGCAATAGCAACATGCCTAAAATTTTCAATCTCCCTCCTATCCTTTCCCTTCCCCTTGAACACGAAATGAACCCTCACCTTCTTCAAGCCTTTCAGCACTGTTCCCCCTTCAGAATTTCATTCATTTCATTAATCACCCATATTTTCCCTTAATCCCCATCCCCTTTACCAGCTAACCCATCATCCCATCCTCACCTGCAGCCTTTTCCTTCTGCAATACAAAAGTGCCACCTCCAACTCGCCAAAAGAAATATTCCTCAGCAGACCCCACTCGCTCCTCCATTGTCACCTTCCCCACACGGTGCTGTAAGTGCTTCAGTCACTTCATTCTTCATATTACCCTGTCCTTCTACCAAACCTCCCTACTTCCCCCCCCCCCTCCCAATTAAGGAACCCTTCGCCCCTCTCCTTTCCACAACAAATCTCCAGAACTTCAGACCAGATTCCCCCAATTGGCACTTCTCTAGTCAACTTCTGGTTAAACTTCCCAATTGGCAGAGATATCAGCAGCCACAGCTACTGCTAGGGCCCCGCGTAGAACTGGAAGTAAGATGCTATATCTAGTTAACTTTCTAATCTGTCGTTGCTCTCAGCACACACATACGCAGTACCTTTCTAAACCACCGAACAGAGTGAACTGTTGGCACAGTTTGGCTCCAAACTTGAAGTCGCGCGTGTGCAGTGATGTTGCGTTAGACGTTCAGTATCTTCCTAAACTAC